>JAQQAE010010559.1:0-14037 GCA_029823295.1 Pseudamia nigra | reverse complement strand
AATTATCCAATGGGAGGCTCGTACCTATTTGCTTAGTTAAATCTAGGTGGTGACCTTTTTTTGGCCAGGCAGTGTATTAGCACTACTTCCTGTGTATTTCATTGAACTGCCTTCAGCTGGGATTGCAGCAGAGTTGCATTAACATCTCTGGCATGAGACAATCTGGTATTGATGGAGAGTCTGACTGTTGTGTAAAGTCTCAAAAATAAACATTCTCAGGGAGATTAAGGTCTGAACTCTATGGGGTCACTCTGTGTGCACATGATGTGTCATACTGTGAGGGAAGAAAAAAACAGAGAGAAGAATTAGTGTTAAATAACTTTAATCACTGCAGTAATTATCTAGTGGAAACCTCTGAAATATTTTCAGTGTTAAATCCAGTTAGAGACTTTTTGGCAGTTCAACACAACATAGCAGTTGAGTCAAACTGTCATAGTGGACCTCACTCAAAATTCAACATAGTTCACCTCACAACTGCTGTGTTTACTGCAGTGAAATAAATGTTTAAAAACCCTAAGGTGTACAGGACCATCACCAGAGGTGGGTACAGTTACTCCTTTACAAGTACTTGACTAGTTTTTTAAAAATGTACTTCTGCAAGTAGTTGTTTTTCAGAATAATTTCTACTCTTAGTTACATTTGTAATGGGAAAAAAGTTCTTCTACCCAGTCACATTTGGCCACAGCTCAATGAGTAAAAAGGGTTGCAATTGTTGCAATTTACAAAATAATCAGTTAAATTAAAAAAACCTCGATAATCAAGTAAAAATCAAATACAGCAAATACAGTATGAACTAAGCAAGAGAATGAGCAAAAATGTACAACAATAATCAGAAAAATAGCCAAAAATAAAAATGATCAAGAAAACTGAAGAAAATCGTGAAGGTGATGGTGCATAATAAGCATAAATGACCGGAATATGCCAACAAATGATCAAGTAAATGAACAAATATAGTCCAGAAATTGAACAAACAAACCCCAACTAAATAAGTAACAAAATGAGCAAAAATGAAAATTAGTACAGGTGAACAAATTGAGCAACAACATTGGTAAAAAAAAATAAATAATAAAAATAAAGTAAAAAATGAACAGAATAACAAAAAAAATTGAACAAAAATAAGTTAAGGCTGTAATAAATTCCCCATTAAGAAGTTACTACGTGAGTAGGTTTTTTATGAGATACTCTTTTACTTTTAAAGTACTGATGTTTGTGAGTTCTACTTGAGTCATTGCAATTATAATAAAGTAACAATACTTTTACTTGAGTACTGTTTCTGTGTACTCTACCCACCACTGCCTGATGTCATTTGTAATTATTGTGGAGATCATCTTTAAGATTCATCTTATATGACTCAACCATCTTCTTAAATCGTAATGTAAAAATTCCATAGCATACTTTCTACTTCAGCAAACACCATCCTATGATAATACCTGTACTACTCCAGTACAAGTCAAAATCTGTGGCTTGGAATGATTTGTAAAATTTGTTTCCTCTCTATTTATTCTTGCCTGTTTTGAAGCTGACAAGTACAGTGCGTAGAGGCTGCACTGACGACTACAAATGACAGATGTGGATTTTGGTGCAAATTTAGGCAGCTTGTGTCACTTTCCCCATATGAATGTGTCATAAAGAGAGATAATGTCATTTATTAATCATCAGGAATCCCCAGGTTAAATTAGTCTGGGCGTATGTCACTTTGGATTCCATTAAATTGTACAGATCATTATAATATTGTTCCCAGCCCTCATCTTTCATACCTTTTTTAAAGTGTCGTTTAACTGATATTTAAATTCCAATCTTTGTCCACCAGGGGGCAGCCTCCATGAAGGAATTTTATGCCAAGAACTCCCGCTGGACTGAGGGCCTGATCTCAGCCTCCAAAGCAGTGGGGTGGGGTGCCACGGTCATGGTGTAAGTACCAGTCCTCCAACAAGAGTCTGGACAGTCAGAGAGTGTGAGTCAGTGGGAAAGTTTGTTCCTTGAGCTGCAGCTACTCTGAACGGCAGAGAAGAGAAGAAAAGCTGCTCATTAGAGTAGAACAATTATCATCACTTAGACAGAAATGAAGATAACAGACAGCAAATGACATGTTTCTCACTGTTATTTGTTGTAAACCTTTGCAGAAGAACATCTTTAGTCTTAAACCTGACTCACATTTACGATGAAACAAATCGGTTTTTGAACATTGGACACAAATCTGAACTGACGGATGCTTGTCACATCACCAGTGTCTGGTCGCTTGTTTCATCAGCCAGTCGCCTTGTAGTGAAGTCAGCTTGTTTTGTTGCATTATTTTTATTTTTTGTGCTAGTTTGTGTGTTGCCCTCTCAGAAACAACATTGTACCAAGAAATTCACTATCACTCTTCTTTTTTTGTGGTACATTAAAAATCTTATCTTGATGCTTAAAGTATAATGACCAGACGATACACAATAGAAGTACAGAAACTTATAGACCATAACGCAACATTTCCTTTAACTGCATTGGTGTAATTTGTCAGGTTTATAGAACTTTGCAAACTGACATTAAAGTTCTGCTTGCCTTGTTGTGAGTCTTCAAGTTCAGAAATCCCTGATCGGATTCCGTCTGGTGTTTTTCCAGGGATGCTGCTGATCTGGTGGTTCAGGGCAAAGGGAAGTTTGAAGAGTTGATGGTGTGTTCACATGAAATTGCTGCCAGCACAGCACAGCTGGTGGCTGCTTCCAAGGTGAGCAACAGATGTGTACTTCTATTTAACGTTACAGAAAACTGGTTGTGTCCTATTTCTACACACACTAGTTTATTTTTCATCTTGTACAGAGGCTGTTACGTAGTTTTATACACTAAATCTGTGTGTAAACATTGTAGGAAAGCAGGTATTAAGATGATGCAGAGGAGTATGACTTTCAGTGCTTGAAGATATGACTGTCGTTTTTCTTCTTCTTCAGGTGAAGGCAGACAAAGACAGTGTGAAACTGCACCGTCTGCAGCACGCGTCCCGAGGCGTCACTCAGGCCACTGCAGCAGTCGTGGCCTCAACCAAGTCGGGAAAGTCTCAGATAGAAGAAACAGGTGTGAGAATTACACCAGCATCACTTACAACTATCATGTTATAGTAAAAAATGTAAAGGTGTCCTGTTGCAACCATTCAGTATACTGTATGACGTTCTGTCCCAGATACAATGGACTTCTCCAGCATGACTTTAACCCAGATCAAAAGACAAGAGATGGATGCACAGGTAAGAAACAGAATGATGAGTGATGTGTATTTATGTTTGATCACTGTGTTTGTCTTGTTTTACTAATGAAGGAAAAAAACAACTAAAAATAGATGTGATAGATCCTGACCACTCCCAGAATATAATCGATTTGTCCTTGTGTGCCATTTCTGACCTGTCCTGAAAAGTTTGTCCGAAACTGTTCATAACTCTCTGAGTTACACTGTAAATAAACAAACAGATAAATAAACTAAAGCTGACAAAAACATAACCTCCTTGGTGGAGGTAATGCCATTTAAAATAAGAAGGATTCTAAGAGGTTAGTGCAAAAGAGCAGAACTGGCAAATCTGTGAGAAGATGTGATTATTTTGATAAAAACTTTTCTCCCTGTGGTCATGAAAGATCAAAACTACCTAGACCATGAGGAGTAAAACTCTGGTTTAATAATGTGTGTACGTAGGTGTTGAGAAGCTGCGTTTTGACTCCTGTGTTAGTGTTGGCATTGTGTGCATCTGCAGCGGCCTCTGTTCCCCCACACTGAAAGAAAAACAGAAAGGTCTGGAGCCGCTCACACATGCTCCATTGTTATAAAAAGAGAGCTTCTATTTAAAGACTTTGTAGTGTTGTTTCAAACCTGAGTCAATAAGGACGTACTGGGGCTTGAAAACCTCTGCAGACTCCAGGGAAACTGAGCAAAATTAAATAACCAACTAGATTATATTTACCTCTGCTGTGTCTGACTGAATTTAGCTCAGACTGTGTTTTTGTGTTGAAAATGATTCATGCAAAGTCCAAAAAGGTCTCTTGTGACATCTTGCTAATCAAATGAGCATTCCAAGAAGACGAGATAATTAGACATGCGTGATGTGATGCAAGATTTCTTAGAGACAGAAAAAGATTACGGCGAAATGATAATACTGTTTGTTTGTCTGCTGTGCATCTGTGGTTTTCCAGGTCTTGGTTTTGGAGTTGGAGACTCGACTTCAGAAGGAGCGGGAGCGTCTGGGCGAGTTGAGGAAGAAGCATTACGAATTGGCTGGAGTCGCAGAGGGCTGGGGCGAGGGAGACGAGGGTGAGGACACACAACCAAACAAACGTTGTGTAAAACACAGGCCTGGGTGATGAAGCTTCATATTATGATATGTAATCATGAGTCAAACCAGCAAATAAACAAAAAGCTTACATTTTTCTTCAGCATTCATTTAGGAGCTTTACACTGAAATTATAAGAACATTTTTGGCCTATTGCACAGCTCTAATCACAGATGAAATGGACTAAAATGTGTATGTCTTCCCTCTTCTTCCTCTGCAGGTACAGGTTGAGATCTTCATCTGTTCATCCTCTTCCTCTACCAGAAGACTGGCTTCTGTCTGCCTCTTTCTATTTATACACACAGTCTCTTCTTCTCCTTTGTTTTCTTCTCTTTTTTTGTTTGTTATCTAAGCCAAATGAAAAGGTGCTTCTTTTCTAAACCCTGCTACTCCACCCATGTCCAGAAGCTTCCATAATTGCAGCACCAATGGATCAGCGGTGGGAGAAATAAAAATGGAAGAGGATGTGGATATTAAAAAAAAAAAAAAAGCTGCAGCCCTTCTTCCCAGCCTCAGATCCCCCAGGACTGTGGTGGCAAAAAGCCGCAGACACACTGAAGTCAATCCGTTCCATCAAGTATCCGTTGTGCTTTCTTTCCCTGTTCCTGTTTTTAAAATTAATCAAGTCTCAGGCGAGAGACTACAAGCACAAGTTCTACTCCAGACATCCCAGGATGCACTGCACAAAGGGCCAAACTCAGCGGCAGAGGGGAGATCAGTGACTGTCTGCTAAAGCCCTTTCCCATAAATCATGTATATGTGTAACATACACTCACCGGCCACTTTTTTAGGTGCTAATTTTTTAGTTCAATCAGTGGGACCAGGGCAGCTGCAAAAGTGGCATGGATACAGGAAGTGACTTCTCAGTGCAGGGTCATCATCCTTGGTACACCCATTAAAGCAAATATCTGATCAACCAATCACACAGCAGCAACTCAGTGCCAGTCGTTATGGTCAAGACTATTGGCTGAATTTTAAACTCTTCATCAGAATGGGAAAGTAAGGTGATAAATGACTTTGAATATGGCATGGTTGTTGGTCTGAGTATTTGACGGGTTTACAGAGAATGGTCCACAAAAGAGCTAATAACCAGTGAGCGACAGTTCTCTGGGTAGAAATGCCTTGTTGATGCCAGAGAGAGAATGGTTGGAATGGTCTGAGATGATAGAAAGGCAACTGTAACTTGTAGCGTGGCTGGTCAAATAATCAACCATTACAACCGGCTGATACAGAAGAGAGTCGCTGAAAACGCCGAATGTTGAAGCGCCTTGAACCTATTGGCTAAGAACTGGAAACTGAGGATACATTTTACAAGGACTCATCAACATCGGTCAGTAGAAGACTGGAAAAGTGTTGCCTGATGAGTCTTGAAGGTACAGTCAGAGCCTGGCGCTGTGGATCCATCCTGCCTTGTATCAGCAGTTCAGGCTGGTGGTGGTGGTTAAATGCCACAGCCTGCCTGTGTGTTTGCTGACCATGTCCATCCCTTTATGACCACAGAGTGTGATATTCTGAAAGCCAAGGGGCAAACCCAGTGCTAGCCAGGTGTACCTTTTGAAGTGGCTGCTCAGTGTAGATTACATGCATGCTCTGCTACTGAAAGACATGTTTTGTTTTGCGATCTTATGAAGCTGCTCTTTATCCGTCTGTGCAGTTTAAAGTCCTTTCAACCCTCGTTTCTTCCTATTCTTTTCTCACTGTGAGTTATCACCTATAAAGTCCACACCACCTCACAGACTGGTTCACTGGACTTTCTGCCTTTCACGTCCTCCTTACCATTGTAATGACTGTGACTGTTAACACCAGAGGCCCCTTTTTTATTGACGCTAGCCTGAGAAGTCAAATTGTTCACCTGCAGACGAGTTGGAGAATAGATGGAGAACAGGCGAGTAGCACGTAGACCGTCATCTGCCTCACACCACATCATCTGGAGCAGAGTTTGCCAAACTTTCGGGGCTCAGAATGGGTTGAGCAATTACTTTATTATGTTGCTCAGTTTTACTCCTCAGCCTTTAAGTTGAAGGGGTGACTGTGCTTGTGCTCATACAGGACTTACCATGTTGAAGCCCGAATCTGCTGGAGCCCGGGAAGGGTATCATGCTCTCTTTAGCCCCTCCCCAGTGGCTCCAAGGCTCTATTACATTTTCCAGGTTTATAAAAATATGCAGCCAGTCCATCAATTGAAACTTGCCTTTGCCAAACATACTGTAGTGCCATGGTCCAAAATGGAGTATATTGTTTTGTTGTTTATATTTTGTTCATTTTGCTTTTTGTTCATTTTCTTGATGATTTTGTTCATTGCCTTGAATCATTGTAGTCACGTTTTGGTCTTTTTTTTTTCCCCACTTTTGTAGATTCCGCCAAGTTTTATATTATTTTATAGGGTTGATTTTCTCGATTACTTTGTTGATGTTTTTGGTCTCTCTTATTTGTTCATTTTCATTCATTTCATGGATATTCTGTTCAGTTTCATTTTTATTAATTTTCTTGCATACTTTGATTACTTCTGGATCTTTTTGTTAATATTTGCATTGCTTTTATTTATTATTTTGTTCGTTTTGATAAAATTGCTCACTTTTTTAAGTATTTGTTAATTTTGTAGATTCTCTTTTTCTGGGCAATTTGTTTCATTTCTTGTTCAGTATTTTGTTCATTTTTGTGCATATGTGGGTCATTTTGTTCATTTTGATTAAGATAAGTTCAGTGTTTATTCATCTGCAAGTTATTTGACGAGTTTAATACATAAAATGTTCTTGAGTTTGAGTCCTAAGAAGGTGAAACACACTTTAGACCTCATAGTATAGTTGGGGATTGTTCTGGATTCAGGTGGACGCTTTTGTTCACTTGTAGTCAAAAAATGCTCCTTTGATTATAAAGGTTGCCGATCGCTGACCTGATGTGTGCACCTTTCGCTTCTTTTTTTGGGTCTTGATCTCAGTTTGGTGAACACTGGTCCAGATTTCAGAGGTGGTGCTGTATTATGGCAATGTCTGATGAGTAGAAAGGTATTTCCAGGTCAATAAGCACACATCAAAATAGACGTACATAGTCCTTA
Organism: Pseudamia nigra; assembly: GCA_029823295.1. Taxonomy (NCBI): domain Eukaryota; kingdom Metazoa; phylum Chordata; class Actinopteri; order Kurtiformes; family Apogonidae; genus Pseudamia; species Pseudamia nigra. The sequence goes on along the minus strand of JAQQAE010010559.1, from coordinate 6,693 downwards.
TATGGAGAAAAAGCTACAACCGTTCATGGTGATTCAGTAAGAAAAGGTGCTTTTTGGCAACAGCAGTACCAGAAACATTTAACCTCTTGCATAAAGCCGAAGATCCCCCCCACCCCCCGCTTGTTTTTTTAGATAGGTCTCTGAATCCAGTGGTCAAGCAGCACTGAAAGAAATCTGTCAGAAAAGCAGCAGCAGCTCTGAATGTGAAGCTGGGAACCAGTGGCGTAATGAACCGCTAATGGTGTCGTCTCCTGGAAAAAACAAAGTGTCACTAAAAGCTCCTGGATGCAGAACGACAAGCTGCTTCTGAGGACAATTAGTAACCGCTGACTTGGCTTTGTCTCCTAATACTGTAGAAGAAACACGTGTAAGTCCTGAAAAGTGATGTTTTCAAATCACCCTGTTGTTATGTCACGCCATTGCACACACACTCATTCAGTGATCGACTTACTCAGCACACGATCCCATCTCTTAAAGCGCCTGCAGTTTTCTGAAACCGGACCAGACTCTGCACATGCTGGAGTCCTCAGTAACTTCCTCAAGACCAATAGCTGTGTATGTTCAACAATAATTATAATCCCTCTGTCAGAAAGATTTGATTTTTCTTGTATAGTGAAGTTTTTAACAGTTCGGTCTCTTCAAGTGAGGATTTACTTTGATTGAATGAATAAGGAGAAAATGTTGCAAATGTACGTAAGCCACACATAACAAAGTCCTAATTTTCTCACAAAGTATCATAATTTAACAGTGTTTCCCAAACATCAGGTCAGGACCTAAACTGGATTGTGGAGCCTTTGTTATTGAGTTGCCAATTAGTTAGTGATCTTTGTTTATTATTTTTGCTAATTTTCTTCAATTTTTTTTTTTTATTTTGTGCACATTTCTGTTAATTTTGTGGATTAAAATCATTTTTGTAAATGTTCATAAATATTTTGTTTGTTTTCTGTCCATTTTTCTGATTGTTTACTGAATTTTTGTTGATTTTATTACTTTGTTCAGTGTCTTGATTTATTTTTTGTTCATTTGTTATTTATGGTATGTTGTGTAGATATTTGGTACATTTTTGTTGATTTTTGTCTTTCTTGTTACATTTCTCTTTTCATTAATTTTTCATTTGCATTTGTGCCTTTATCAAGTTTTTGTCAATTTTTTATAAATTTTTGTGATTGTTTTGTCTAATTTTTTTCTATTTGTTTCATTATCTTGTTAGTTTTTGTTCATTTTCTCAATTATTTTTCCCATTTCTGTTATTTTGTCACTAATTTGTTTTTCTTCATTTCCTTGATTATTTTGTCCAATTTCTTCTATGTTTTTCCCTCTTATTTTTTCACTTTTGTTCTTTTAACTGATATAGTGCCAACATTAAATCAAAATGAATGCAAGTCCAATCTTATTATCTTATATAATTACATTAATCGGGGTTGGTCCTGAGAAGATGCCACAGTTTGGGAAACACTGGTTCAGCAGACGTTCCTGCTGGGACTGATGAACGGACTGGATTTGGAACGTGCTGTGGGTTTTTTTTTTTTTTTTTTAACTGAGATGAGTAGATGAGTGTTTTGAACTTGATTCTTTATCTTGTGTGTCTGGTGACGAATCTGTCTTAACATACTTAGTTTGGACGCGCTGCTTCAGCTGTGTATCTCTAAAAAAGTTTTGACACTGGTTATTTAACAGACACTGGTCAAATAGTATTTGCCAATAATTCTTAAAAATTCAGTTTTCAACAACTTGGAGCAGCAGATGGCGAGACAGTGGAGTAGCCCACCAGAGGAAAAATACATTTTAAGTAGTAATTATTGACTGACGGCTTCCATCTGCTGCTCCAACAGGTTCAAAAACAGCAAGTATTATTTGCAGTACTGTTGGTCCAGCTGTTCTATTTAATACTGAGTTTAGCTGTGTTCTGTCTTCTTCCATGTCTGGGCACATTGGGAGCGGATTTCATCAGACTAATTACAATATAAAATAAAAATGGCATAAAAGATGTATGGGTCCACTTTTGAAGGTATTTTAAGTGTCTTGGAGATAAATTGAATGCACCTTGAGGGATGTTTGGTTGTATTTTTGCCCGACTCTTCTTTATTAACCTCTGTCTGTTCTCTCGGGTCTGTGTCTGTAGTCGTACCAGCTCAGCCAGCCTTTCAAACTGCCTCACACTGTAGTCAGAGAAAACAAATACTCACATAGCAACATTGAAATATGTCTTTGTATGATATACTAAAACTATGTTGGTGGGTTTGTTTTTATTTTTTCAGTTTTTGAAATAAATATTTCAACATGTTAATACAGACACAGGGGCTTGTGTGGTTTATTTCATGTTGTTATTATGTATTATTTTATTTCATGACTCAAGTAGAAGTACTCATAAAAACAGGTTCTTGAGTGCGAGTAAAAAAGCTCCAAACAAAAAACTACACAAGTAGTGAGTAACTTAATAACATGGAATTTATTACAACCTAACATGTCACCTTCAAAATGATATCTTGGTCATTTTTGTTGCTTATTTTGGTCATTTTTTACTTGTTTTTGTTTTTTTACTACTGTCATTAATGTTATTTTTTTCCACTGTTTTTGCACATTGTATTTTGCGTTAATTTTATTAATAATTTTCCCACATATTGCTGCTTATTTTGTTGACATTTTGTTCAATTTCTTGATTATATTCCTTCCTTTTTGCTCATTTTGTTGCTTATTCTGCTCGTTTATACTTGACTGCCTTGTTCAGTGCTGTTCATTTTCTTGATAATTTTTAGTTCAGTTTGTAGCTTTTTGTAATTTTTTTTCTCTCTTTTGGTTGCTTAGTTTATTCATTTTGATCATTTGCATGTCACATAAACATGTGTTTGAATGGAACAAAAGATTTAGTGACGGCAGAGAGGATCTCCAAGACAATTAACGTTTTGGACGCCATCATGCACATCAAAAACTTCTGAAAATTTTTACAAATTGAACAAATCATTTGTAATGATCAATGACTCAGTGTAAGGATACAAATTGTTTCATTCTTCAAGACAAGGCTCCAGTACAGGCTGTGCTTTCTGTAAAAGCAGCATCTTGCCCAAAAACAAATCACAGTGTTTAATTACCGCCCTCTTCACCCGATCGAACATCATGTGACGATTTTCCTAAGATCTGTGTCATAAGAACACATTTTCCGTCAGTGTCAAAGTTAAGAAAAGAACGACAGAGGTTCTGAGACTGTAGAAGACCTTCTCCACTGCTTTGATCAGTGGAAGACCTGAATGCAGTGGTGTTTATGCAGAAAGTGAGGAGATTGGAGAAGAAATATGCATGAAAATTTAATGTTCATTAAATTTAATGTGCATTAGTCTCGTTATTTTTAATAGCAAGTTCAGCAAGTTTTCTCCTTAAAAGTGTTAAGCATGTCTGCTGCTGCAATTCTGTCCCTTATTTTTCTCCTTGTGAATTAAAGGAGAAACATGAGTCACAATACAACAAATTCAAGGATCACAGTTTTGACTCTAAAAGAAAAATGTTTGAGCAATAAAATCTTCCTCTGGGAATGAACAATAGAAATGTGTTTAGTGACAGACACAGCTGACCTCTCACCTCTTGTTTTATTTTTGGATCACTTTGAAATTATGTAACAGTGACTGTAATTGATAACATGTTTAATCTTTTACTCTATTAAATCCTCTTTAACCTTGAGGATTTCTAAGAAAATTAATTGTCTTTCTGCTTTTAGAAAGGCTTAATCTGCATGGTGATGTGATTTACGGCAGCGTGAACAGAAAAGGATGATTGTACGAGAGAAAAGAGGAGACAGATAACATCACGTGGACATCAGAGCTAAAGCCTAATGCACCTCATTGATTGATTTTAGGAACAGATCTTCCAGGAAAAGCATTGATCCACAGTTTAAAGTGCTCCGCTGGCTTCCAGCTGAAATTAATATTTGTCACAAAAAGTAAACTTTGTATAGCAGTGTTTTCTGAACTTTACCACAGGACCCAACAAATAAAAGTATGCTCCGACCAAATGTAAATATCAAACATTTTTACAGTACCCCCCGGCCCTCACGAGGATTAAGGGGTAGAAAATGGATGGATGGATTTTTATAGTATTAAAAAAGCAAAAATATTTAGAGTATTTTTCTATGTATGTTACTGTGCTGTAATGAAATCAACATGAGCAAAAATAATCAACAAGAATGATCAGGACATGTACAAAATGGCCACAAAAACAATCAAAATAATCTGCAAACTGAATAAAAATAACCAAAAAACATATAAAGAATCAAGATAATGAACATAATGATGAAAATGAACAACATATCCACGAAAGAAATTAAATAATCCATAAGATGAACAAAAATGACCAGAAAATTAACCAAATGAAAGAAAACAAAAAATGAACAATATAATTAACGAAATGTCCACAAAATGAACAAAAATGCAAATAAATAGGAAAAGGAGAAAAGATTAGCAAAAATAATAAAATATCCACAAAAAGGAACAAAACAAATCAAAAATCAATAAAATATCCACAAAAATATCATCAGTAAAAAATGAATAAATACCTACAACCTGAACAATTAACAAAAATGACTAGAAAATCAACAAAATGATAAAAAGAACAAAAAATCCCCAAATTAAAAAGCAATGAAAAAAATGAAGAAAGAAAACAAAAAATGAATAATGCAACACATTCTACAAAATGATTGAGAAAAATAACAAAATTGACAAAATAACCACAAAATGAACAGCAATGAACAAAATAATCAGTAAAAATGAATAAAATACCCATAAACTGAGCAAAATAATCAATAGAATGAATAAAATAAACAACATAATCTATAAAATGAACAAAAATTACCAGAAAATGAGAAAAATCATTTAAAAAATGATTAGAATGTCCACAAAACAGACAAACAAATAACCAGAATATCAACAAAATAATTCAGATAAAAAACAAAAATTAAGCAAATGGTAAACAAAGTTACCAAAATGTAATGAACAAATGGGTGAACTCGTAAAATATTCTGTGGCTCACTTTTGGTCAGAGCCATCAGTGTGTTCACAGCAGCTGTGGAGGATCCAGAGGCACAAACGCTACCTGGTCCTGATCCAGTGAGTGGATTATTACAGTAAACATCCCCCACACACAGCAAGTGGATGCTGTGAATAAATGAATCAGTGTAATCTGAGCCCACTGTGCACAGATTACACAAAGCCCTAATCTGAGCAAAACACGCTCCAGGATCAACCACATCTGCACTGAAGACTCACATTTTATCATGCCTGAAACGTGACAGAAAATACATGAATGAGAAGGAAACGCTGCAGTCAAGCACAAATGACTGGAAATATTTGACTCCATGGTCAACAGATTGAAACAGTTCTTCATACTGTGCAGCGTCATAGCCATAGATTTCAGGAGGGATGGGGGGCTAGTCATTCCCATCAACATTTATTACAAATTAGTACTAGTTTTTTGTTCTCTAAAAATCCTGCTTTACATATATAATGGTAGTTTTGGTTGTTGGGTTTATTTCATTTTCTTGATTATTTTGTTCATTTGTGTTGATTTTGTTCATTTTTGATTTAATGCTTATGTAACGGGATTTCATATGATGATAAAGTTAATCAAAAATCATTTTAATGTTTGTTATGCCAATATTCTGTAAGGGATTTCCCCAACTTTTATTTTGAAAGTGTTAAACGCAGAAGTGTGGTTGCCATAGTAACGCGCAGTTCGCCGTTCATCCTTTTTGCCACAGATAGATGCAGTCAGATGCTGTAATATGCCCTTTGCTAGAGCTGAAAATATTTGTGATGAAACAAAACAATATAACTTTGATTCAAGTCAAAGAGCACGTGGCCGAATTAAAAGGCACATGTTCTATGGTGTTTGAGTTTAGTGATTACAGGTCCAGGTGGTTCTCTTCATATGGACAATATGGGTTTGCCATTATTATAGCATGGGCTGAAACTTTGACTTTCAGCTGTGACCTTGACCTGCATCAGATTCATCTCAAAATCAGTTTCCAGATCCCCCCCACCCCCAACTCCACCCCACTCCCACCGATGTGCCCAGTTTGGTTTGAATCTGACTAAAACTGTGGACCCTACACTGCTCACACACACAGGACTGAAAACAATACCCCCTCCAGAGCTACCAGCTATGGTGTAATGACTACGGTACCCCAGAGGGGCTGGTGCTCATTAAGCTGTTAGTGACATGTGAGACCCAGGGATGCATCAAATGTCACTGGTTTAAAGCATTGGCATCCAGGTGAGCACAGTAATTAATGTCCTGAACTATCCTCAGACCAGGGACAGCTCTGAAACTAATACTCATCCACATGCTGCAGGTTTCCATACTCAGCTAGTTCTTTTTATTTCCCTTCAATGAAGACAAAGTAATCCTATGTTCACTCCTGCCAAATACACTGGCCAAAAAACATCACCACCTGGATTTAGCTAAGCAAATAGGTACGAGCCTCCCACTGGATAATTTCTGCATGGGTGATTATGTTTCAGCTGGCAACAAGTTACTGTATATAAGGATAATGGGGAACCATCATCTTTGAAGAAAAATGTGGTTGGAAAAAAATCTTGAGTGACCATGACCAGTAATCACTTAAATGTATGGTGTTCTTTTGGTGATGAGCAGTGTTGTTTTTGCACCAAATGTACCTTTTGGAATTATGGCCAAAAAGTTCAACCT
>JAQQAE010010558.1:0-14037 GCA_029823295.1 Pseudamia nigra | reverse complement strand
GATCTTTGAGTCCATCTCATGAAAAATGGGATCAAAAACAAAAGTGTTGCGTTTATATTTTTGTTGAGTGTATTTTGAACTTGATACTCATTTCCAGTAGTTTTTTCAAGATTAGCTACTACATAAGGTAGAATGCTATTATAGTGTGTAGGTGTCCAGTGGTGTTAAAGCATAGTTCACATAATCTACATGTAGTGACGGATAACAGTGTGGAGATAATAATGATGCTCATTGTGGCACAATCTTATCTATAAAAAGCCATTGTTAAATGTTACGGAGCTGTGACTTTTCTACACTATTACTGTAGAAAACTAACTCCATAACATTTAAACAGCAGTCTTGCCAGACATACTATTTGTACTAGAAAGAGTGTGGTCTGTAAAATTCTGCCCTTGCTTTTTCTAACTGTGACTGATTAGAATATACACTTCTCCGTGGAACTGCAGCTTTTCAGATTTACTCCCAAGGTGAGCCACATTGTCTACTTTAGCTGATGTAGTGCACCCGGTTCTGCAATGGGAGAAAAATGTTACGAGCACATGGCAGGCTTTACTCCTGACCATTTTTCTGCCCAGGTGTTCTTTAAGACCTATATGAGTTATTCATGGGAGCACCATCCATCTCCTGTAGGCAATGCCAATCCATCCAGGCCCAAACCACGGCTCTCTGGGCACTGTGGGAAGGCCCAATCTCTGCCTCCATTACACCCAAGCAATTGATTAATCTTCTCCTTCCCTTCTCTCCATTGTTTAGGAGCCATTACAGCCACATATCACCTCATTCAGAGCCCAAATGAAGACTGTCCAGGTATATTAACAGAGACATCTGGCCAGTGTAATCATTCTCCATATGTATGTCCCGTTGTAAGAGGACACCAGTGGACAGCTTCTTCAGAGTGGGAAAGATGAAAATGGCTCTGATAACACCAGGCCCTGTGATGACCTCTTCAAGTCAAAGCTGATTCTGTGACATTACAAAGGCCAGTTTTCATCTATTCATCTCTTCAGTGTTGTTTAAAATATGACTTAGAGTTGGCTTAATCCCAGAATTCCAAAATGATACATTTAGTGTCTCACTGGAACCCAAAGTTAGTGTTTGAATTCCAAGGGCATGCCATTTTGATAAACCAAAATTAACAACAGTAAATCAACAAAATAAAAGGCTAAATGAATGCAATGATAGAGAAACTGAACAAACAATCTACTTCTTCTCCTTTTGGCTGCTCCCCTCAGGGGTCTCCACAGCAAAATACCAATGATTCACATGTTTGATCTGGCATAGTTTTTTTTACGTCAGATGCCCTTCCTGTAATAAATATTATGGAATAATAGAAATTAACTGAATAGTCAAAGATAAGAACAGAAGTAATCAGAGTGATGAAGAAACAAAAATGAACAAAATGATAAAGGTCATGAAAAGAAAATTGCTAAAAGTAACAGAATGGCCAAAAAAATTATGTAAAAAAAAAACTAAATAATCATGGACTGAACAAAAAAATCAAGAAAAATGACAAACATGAATCAAATAATCAAAGAAACCAACAAATAAAAAAAGAAATGAATGAAAAAAATTCACAAAAATTTGCAGAATAATGAAATAAACTAGTAGAATTTAAGAAAGTGGTAAAGAAAATGAGCAGAAGTGAACTAAAAGTTAACAAAATATTCAAGAAGATTAACAAAGTTGAACATAAAATGAACAAAATAATCAAGAAAATGAACAAAAACTGACAAAATAATATTTTGATCCAATAGAAAGGTTCCATGGCCCATTTAGTTTCACAGCCCACGAGTTTGACAAAAGCAGGCCTTAATAATAGCCCAGCATTCATCTTTTTAAATTGCATCTCAAGCAGACGACCGGAGCAGGGAAATATTTTGGGATCTCAGATTGCTTTTTAATTAGCTCTCTCCTCTCCCCAGAGATAATTAGCAATAAGGAGACCAGTTCCAAACAGCAGCCGGGAGGTTAGGGCTGTTAATCACTACAGCAATAACACTGTCACCGTTAGTCCAAAAAGTAAATGTCCTGATCACGCTAAATAAGCCTGACAAATACCCGAACAGGGTCACTTATTCCTATGTGGGTGTCATTCAGTGCACAACAGCTGATTTCCTACACCAGCTCCTGATCTCAAACCTGTTCAGTCTGCCATGCACAAGCAATCAGTTTTAATAATCATCTCTCTCAGGCTCTGTTGTTTATTCAGGGGGTGAATAAGCCATGCCCGGTTAAATGCGAATTATTCATCATGGCCATCAGGTGCAAATGCTCCTGTCTGTGATGAATGCTGTAACTCTGTGGCCTCCTGAAGAGCCTGCCCTTTTGATGAATGCAATGTTGGTTTTAGCCTAAAAAATGAAGAAATCCACACTGTATACCCTCCAAAGCAAGTGTCTGGGTAACTACTACATATGAAGGAATTTGCAGATTACAGACCAGGGTATAGATTTGTTTGAATAATTGGGGGTAATCTGGTGTCTCTGGATCCTCCTAGAAATTTTGAGCATCTGACACCTGTTTTCCATGATCTGGTCAATTGTTAATGCATCAATTTGTGCCTCTGAAAGCACTGTGATGGTATTGTTGTTATAGAGGTAAGGAACAGCTGATCTTTAATTTACTACTATTACTACTATTTATTTTGATACAATCTAGATTCTACTACTTCTATTGTCGCGAATTCCCCCATCTCCCCTGTAGCCATCATCTACATTTTTTATTTAAAAAATTATTCCTAGCCCCAGATGTATCACAGCATAAATGTCACTATAAGTGGGCAATTCTAACAAAGATTTACAAAAAACAACTCTTTAATGTCAAAGTGAAAGTAGATTCCTACAAATTAATATTAGCTAATAGTAGCTATATAGTGGAGAATAAGTGTTTGCACTATTATTCACCCCCTTTAACATGACTGACCTAAATCAACACAGGTCCAGCCAAATGGTGCTAGTAATCTCAGTTTGTGGGAGGGAGATAACGTGGGTGCACTGAGTGAGTCGGAAGTGATTCTAGTATAGACAGCTGGAAGGACCAGTCACTGGTGAATTAGTATTCCTGCCATTAGCTACATTATAAAGACAAAGAATACTCCAAGCAACTCCCTGAAAAGGTTATTAAAAAGGTTAAGTCCTGGTATGGATTCAAAAACCTTTCCATGTCACTGAGCATTGCCCAGAGTTCAGTTAAAGCCATGATTAAGAAATGAGAGGAATGTGATACATGCATAAATCTGCCTAGAGCAGGCTGTCGTTACAAACTGAGAGACAAAACAAGAAGAAGACTTATGATTGAGGACACCAACAAGAGGCCAAAACTGAGCTTTTTGTCCATCAGACTGACTGCACATAATCATAAACAGGCCATCTCCACTGTGAAGCCTGGTGGTGGGAGCATCATTCTGAGGGGATGCATCTCAGCAGCAGGTCCTGGAAGGTTTGTAAAGGTAGAGGATACAACAAAAACAATGAAGTGTCGGTAGAGTTGGGAGAAGAGTTATGATCCAGGAAGACAATGTCTCGAAGCATGGTCACTGGTTTTAGGAGAACACTGTGAATGTTCTGGAGTGGCAGTCAGAGCCCAGACTTCAATAGGAGAGAATTTGTGGTTAGATTTGAAAAGCGCTGTTCCAAACTGGCTGAGTTTGAGCAGTCTTGCACGAAAGAATGGAGTAAATATTGGAATGTCAATTCTGACCTACCCATAAAGACTGAATACTGTGATAGTGTCCAAAGGTGCACCTACAGAATACTCACTTAAAGGGGATGAAAACTACTGCAGGCATTTACTTCCCACCATTTTTTCCACTGGTTGACAAAACTTCATAAGAATCTGTTTTTTACAAATATTTGTCAAAAAACCAAATTATATTGACAAGCATTCAGTTTATATAAGCAATAAAAGGTGCAAACATCAATGGGGGTAAATTTTTGTATAGGCAGTGTATCTCTACCAGGCAGCTGTGGGTAACTTAAAGAAGAGAATTTGGCTATTGAGTATAGAGGTGATATACGTAGATATCACCCAATAAATGATGAACACCTATGAATTTTGGAAAGTGCAGTCAGGGGGGCCTGCAGAGAATAACTGATGCATTTAACAAGAAGCCGGACACAGATGATCCCAAGAAACTGACAGGCTGGAAGAACATTTTGGTTTGCTTAGACTGCACTGAATTGCACTCTTTACAGTCTGAACTAATGCGGCCTCTCTGCTACCGTTGGAGGCAGTAATTGGTTTGGTGGAGGAGGCGAGATGTAGCATGACAATGCAATGCTGGAAACAACAAACAACAATAAAACACATCTGCTTACAGCCGATCCCCAAAGGTACACTTGTCTACATGCATTCTTAGTTTAGGACTACCTGCCCTAGGCCAGCCAGTGTCCCATATTCACAATCAGGTTAGTTTGGAAAGTGGAGGCAGGCTACTGCGCTGTTAAGAAGCAAAGGCTTTCATGCCTGTCTGCTTTTGATGTATCCATCCATCATCCTGACTAGGCCTGTGTCTCTGAAAACTCACCCCGTGTGCTTCTTCTGACTAAGGGCATAGGCTTCGTTTCATCATGGAGGAGACATTTTTAGTCAGAAATTGCTCCATCCTAATATTTATTTTGGAGCATCAAAAATGTCATTCTCTGTATTCTGGTGACTGATAATGCATCATGTTGTGCCTTTTCAGCAAAATGTTATGAAGGAAACAAAAATAATCGTATCTCCCTCAATATTAGTAATATTTGCATTGGAATGTGTGTTAATCTGTGCATTTGACTAGTAAGGTCTGTTAGGCTGCTTTTTAAAAAAAATTCTAAGTTATGCTTTCCATTTATTTTTACTGTACTTCCTTGATTGTTTTGTTCAGCGTTATTCATTTTGTTGGTTTACGTCATTGGATCACCCATTTGTTAATTATTTAATACATTTTTCTGTTCATTATTTATGTGATTTTGAAAAACATTTCTTCATTTTCTTATTTATTTTACACAATTTTGCATATTTATTGATTATTATTGATTCTTGTTCATTTTCTAGATTAATGGTAATTCTGAGTGCCTTTATTTATTATTTTGTGCATTTTTGTTTATTTCATTTATCGCATTGTTCATTTTTGTTCATCTTCCATTATTGTTTTCAATATTTGATCATTTTGTTAGTTATTTTTATTTGTATCCATCTTTGACCTCTTCTCTATTACTTTTAAAGAGTAAATAAATGTCATATGTAGAATATTTTATGTTAAAAAGTATATATTTTGCCAGTATATAATGATTTTTCTGCTTTTTCTGTATTTTGTTATGCATTTTTAAAATTTTCTTGATTATTTAGCTTCATTTGATTGAACATTCTGTTCATTTGTGTGTGTGTGGGGGGGGGGGGGGTCTGCAGGACAACTTGAGAATACCCTTCACCAAACTTTGTGGTAATATTACTTGGATGTATATCTCAAGGCAATTAACTTCAGGCCAATAGATCAAAGGTCAAGGTGTGTGCATGTTTGTGTTTGTGTCTGCACGATAACTCAACAATGCCTGGATGAATTTTCACCAAAAATTGGAATATAACTTCGATGCATATCTTGAGGTGATGAACTATACTAATAAAACTAATAGATCAAAGGTCAACATTAAGGTCAATGAAAATGCACTCATGTATTGACAGGATAACTCGAGAATGCCTGGATGGATTTTCACACCCAACTTGGTGGGAATATTACTCAAGTGGACATCTCAACATGATTCACTTCTGGGGTGGATCAGTAATGGTCAAGGTCAAGGTCAACCAAGTTATTGTGGAAAACAGATTTTCCATCATATGTCGACAAAAGCTGAGCTGCAGAAGTGATCTTAGTCACAAAATAACCAGAATATTATGAAAGAATCTTGAAGTCAGAATGTGACATCATATCCACAATAAATTTTTGATGATATCTCAGCAACCAATGGAGCAACAGAAATAACGTTAGCTATAAAATAACTAAAAAAATGACCTGATATCATCTGGCTAAAGTAAAAGTATGGTAAAGACCAAATAGAGTCATAAAATGACTTCAGATGTCTATCATTCAAAATTATCACCATCACTCTACAGTATGTGTGCACATGCAGGGTATGCATAGGCCCTCCAGTACTTTTTTCTAGCTGATTATGTTGTTCACTCATTTTGTTCATTTTGTGCAGTTATTCTGCACATTTTATTGAATGAAGGAGGGCACTAGCCCAGACCTGTGTAGAGGTCTCATGCCCACCACATCCACCTTCTTCGAACAGTGTGTTAGAAGAAGATGTGTGGTCTTAACTCTATTATCCATTGCCTTACTTTGTAATATAGTACATGCGCAAATGGCCCATGTGATGGACCCATTTTAAGGAGGAGGACAGGCTTTCTTTTACAGTGTACAATACATACAAATATGTGTCACAACATAGCCATTTTGGTGCTCAATTGATTCATGTCGCTGATTATTTTTGTTCATCCGTTGTTCTCTTCACAAACCTATACACAAACTGCACCAACTGATGCATTAACAGCTCACCAGGACATAGCAAATGAAGTGTCCAAAATCTCCAGCAGGACCCAGAAATGCCAGACTAAAAATGTCACCCCAATGTTCAAATGAAACCTTTAGCCTTCCTTTAATCTATTTTTGCTCACTCACTCTCTGTTGTTTCTGCCTCAGTTCTTTCTCCCCATGGCCAGGTCTCATGCAACTTTTACTGCCTCATCCCTCCTGCCCAATGCGCTCCCTTCCATCTGCTCGTCTCCTTCTTTTAACTTATTCCCTTCGATTCCCTCCATTGTCTCTTTGTCCCTGCACGTCATTGTACTTCCTTTAATACAACAGTGCAAATTCTCCTTCTGCCCCATTAACTCTTCCACAGAGCCATGGGTTCCATCTGAACTGTGGAGGGGCATTTTTCACAGGCATCCCTCCATCCTCCTGGAAATTTTGAATGTCAGGCACCTTTTTTCTGTTGAATTGTTAATACATTAATGTATTCATTTTCTGCATAAGTTTACAAAAGGAACAAATAATGAACAAAATAAGCAACAAAAAGAAAAGCATGAGGACAAAAACAAAGAAAATGAACATAATAATGCACAAAAGCAACAGAAATATGAACAAAATACTCAGCAGATGAATGAAGAGAGACAAAATAATCCTCAAAAATACACAAAAATGCACAAAGTAATCCCTGAAATCCATAAAGATGAACAAAAATAATTCAACAAAATTGAGGAAAAAGTGATCAAAATAGTCACAAAATAAACAAAATGAACAAAATACTAAGAAAAGTGAACAAAAATAAAAATCAAGGAACAAAACAATCAAGAAAACGAATGTGAATGATCAAACTAATGGACAAAGTCAACAGAAATTAACAAAATACTCTGGGAGAGGAATAAAAGTAGATCACACAATCCCCACAAATACGGTAACCACATATGTACAAATTAGTCCCTGAAATCCACAAAGATGAACAAAATAATCAAGTAAATGATCAAAAATGCACAAAATAACGAGAAAATGAACAAAAATGGGAAAAAATAAGTGACAAAATGAGCAAGTGAACAAAACCCTCAAAAATGTACACAGATGATCAAAACATTAACAATAAACTAAATAATCAAGAAAATAAACACATTTGATCAAAATATTGCACAAAATGGACAAAAATGAACAAAATACTCAAGAAGAGTAATAAAAAATATCCTATATAAACGCCAATGATAAACAAAAATGTTCACTGCAGTCCCCGAAATTCTTAAAGATGGCCAAAATAATCCCCAAATTAACAACTATGAACAAAAAAATGAACAAAATAATCAGGACATGAACAAAAATTCACAAAATAAGTAATGGCATGAGGAAAATAATAACAAAATACTTAAGAAAATGTACACAGATAATAAAAGCAGTCCTCCAAATTAGCGAAAATGAACAAAAGAATTTTTAAAAAATTAACAAACTAATCAAGAAAATAAACAAATATCCACAAAAGGTTCAAGACAATGAACCAAAATGTGCAAAATAATCAGGAAAGTGAACAAGATTAGCTAAATTTAACAGAATACCTAAGAAAATGCACACAGGTGATCAAAACAGCCCAACAAATAACAAAAATAACAAAATAATCAGAAAGATAAACAAAAGTGAACAAATCAAACAACAAAATGAATATAATAACCAAGAAAATGAATAAAGATTAAGAAAATAATCCACAAAATAAAAAATTAACAAAATAACAAAAGAGTATTATAGAAAATGAACAAAATAAAAACCAGTGTCTGTTGAACCTAGTCTGTGCTCCACAAAGTTGAATAGCTCAGATAAGTCTTAAACTGCAGATCATTAATCTGTGTCCACAAAACCACTTATTAACCCAGTGAGTGTTCATCTGCTTTTTAACTGTTTGTGTTTAGCTCCTCCCCTTCCCTCAAGAAGCTCCGCCTTTTGTCCAGCCTTCACTGAAAAGAAACGGTCAAATAAATAAATGAATAAATTCTTCCTACAGCTCAGACCATACACAGGGTTTCCTCACGTCTTCCAAAGGGAGCCATTGAGAATAATGAACAAAGTAGTTTTTAATTGGCCATATGGCCCACTCGCAAAGAATGGAATGAACCATATATGCAGCTAATTAACACATTTGCTGATGAACAAACTTTGTCTTGGACTAAGAAAAGGAGAACAGAGTGAAAAACGGCAGCAGCATTAATGTGTAATTTTGCTGCCCACTGGTGCTATATTATTCATAACGAAAGGCCTGGCAGAATCTGAGCAATAATCTGTGTATACACATGACGCATGAGTACTTCAAGGGTACCAGCGTTGTGACTCAAGTCCCCTCAGGTCTCTGGACAAGGCTGTCTCTTACATGGGACCTAAAACACAAGTTTAAAGTTGGCTACTGTCTTGGATGCAGGGATTCAAAAGCTGTAACCCCACCATGCCTCCTGGTGGTGTGAGCTAATATATACCGGTATATATAACTGCACATGCTCTATATGTAGAAAATTATATAATCTTAGGCATTGGAGAAAAACTAACATTTATTTTTGGAGACAAATAGACACAATAGGAGGTGTGTTGTAGGATGCAGGGTTATACAGTGTTATTACAGGGTATGTTTTCTTTTTAATTCCTTCTAAATAGCAGACTCCTCCCTTCAACCAAGGGCATGGGTTCTGTTTGAACAGTGGAGGACATTTGTAGCTGGGCATCTCATCAAACACTCCATTGTCTATGTTGGTGAACTGGTAAGGCAGCAATATGTACCTTGTGTATGCAGTGAAAAATGACAACTGAAAAATTCACAAAAAAGCAATAAAATGGGCAAAAATAATCAAAATACTTAAAATTTGAGCAAAGTAATGCACAGAATGTGGAGAAATGAATGAAGACATTAAGAAAATGAACTTACATGGGCAAAAAACAGGTGAAAACCAAAAAAAAAACAGAATTAAATATCCCCAAAATGAACATAATATAGAAAATGAAAAGAAATCAACAAAGCACAAATATAGAAAAATGAAAAAAATAAGCAAGAAGATGAACAAGGGTGAGCAAAACAGTGCACAAAAAATAACAAAATCAACTGAAGAAACCAACAAAATAAGCAACAAATTAACAAACTTGAACAAAATAATGAGGACACTGAAAAAATCTGGCCAAAATAATGCATCAAATGAGCAGAAGTAATAAAAAAAAAATCCAGAAAATGAACAAAACAAAGAAGTATGAAAGTGAACAAAAATGAACAAAATAAGCAACAAAATTAGCAAAACTGAACACATTTAAGAGTCAAAAAGAGCAATAAAATGGAAGGAATAACAAGATGAATTAAAAAACTGACCAAAATACTGCACAAAATCTGTAGAAATAATCAAAAATAATCAAGAAAATGAACAAAATAAGCGATAAAACAGAACAAAACAGAATAAAACAATCCTAAACTAACAAAACTGAACCAAACAATAAAGAAAATGAAAAAAAAATTGACAATACAATCCATAAAAGGAACAAAATAGCAACGGAATTAGCAACAAGGAACAAAACAACCGAAAAAACGAACAAGGATAAAATGATGCACAAGATGAATAAAACCGAACATGGTAAGCAAAGCAGCAAAATAGGCAAAAAGAGGACTGACTAATTGTGAAAATGAACAATTTAAAAGCAAAACAAATAATCTTGCAATCTACAAAATGTAGAAAATGAACAAAATATTCAAGAACATGAGCTACGTTGAACAGGAAAGAACAAAACTATAAAAAAAATCGAACAAAACAATTAACAAAAATAAACAAAATAATCAACAAAATGAAGGAAACTGAACAAAAATTCAAGGAACGAGCAAACTTGATCAAGGAAGGGGATAAAAACACTCAAAATAATTCGCAAAATACACAAATAAAAAGGTAAAAAGTGAACCAAAATGAACTTCAAAATAACCAAAAAAAAAATCGAAAATCAAAGAGAAAAGAAAAGAAAATCAAATGAAATGACTATGAACCAAATGTCTATGACGTGACCACGTGACTTGTGATTTTAACGCACATGGGTACTCACGGTAGAAGATGTACTGTGCGTAATTGGACCAGACCCTGTCGTCTGTGTAATGACCGATGGAGGAGGTGGTCAGGGATGAATTACAGGCTACGATGTGGAAGCCGCTCTCTGACAGCATGTCGAAGGCTCTCTCCAGGTGCCTGAACTTGAGATAAAACCTGCAGGTGTAGCGGTCCGGCGGCCTGTCCAGGTCCCTGTTCTCATTCAGGGCGTCCCCAAACACCTCCTTAGCCAAGCCGATCCTGCTGCTGATAAAGATCCTCGGTAACTTTTTGGCTTTGGCATCAGTCTGACTCTCTCTTCCCCCTGCGCACACACTTCTGAAGGCGACCGTGATGTAGCCATACCTTCTGTCCAAGGAGTAAGAAGGGTAAAACCTCTCACTGCCCTGCGACGCATCATCCAAATCACTGTAGTAGAAGTCGTCTGCAAAGAGTTTGGATTCCTCTGATGACAAAAGTTTGGCCAGATCGGGCAGCTGGAAGTATTCCGCTTCTCTTTTTAACCTCCCTCTCTCGGGGAAGTGGTCAGGCAGGACAACTTGCTTGTCTCTGAGGTAATCCAACACATACCGAAAAAGAAAACCATCTCTGTCAATAAAATAGCGTCCTCTTAAGTCCCGGGATAAGTCATTCGAAGACCCCTTTTTGTTCGAGAACAGCTTCCCAAGCAACGAATTTGGGAAGCTTGTCAAAGTAGCATGACGCGTGTAATACACCTGTCCACCCACGTTCAGCTCTATCACGTCCGATGGGGGGTTTTGCACTGAGCCTTGTTCTTTCGTAGGTTGTGTTTTACAGTTTTCGCTCAGTGCCATTTTTTCAGCTCTTGCCCGAAATCTGATCACGAATGAGGAACGTCCCAGAAGTTCAGGGTGTGGGGTGAATGCGCATGGTGTGGACGCGCTCAGATCCAGAGAACAGTCCTGACTCAAGCTGCAGTCCTTCTGTCCAGTGTCTCCTTCATGTCCAACAGTCTTAGTGTGTGCCTACAGCGTATCCTTTAACCCCGTGCGTAAATGTGCCTCCCCGCGGTGCATGCTTTTTTTTTTTAAACAGAATCGATTATCATAAGCAGTGAGCGCCTCATGTTACAAACATCCACTGCAACGGGTCATTAATGGGACTTCAAAGAATTATAATCCTGGCTTCATTTAGAAAATTCACACCGTCAAGAAAAGTACAAATATCTCAAGTTTTTCACCCTTTTGCATCCGCCGTCAGTCCCAGCGGTCCAAAGCAAACTGGACAATGTGTGCGCATCCCATCATCGGTGTATTAATAAGCATCGCTCTGCACACCTGGGAGGCTGGAACACACTCCGGAGACGCGGATGAGGCTGGAACTCCAGTGCGCACCCATCTCTCCAAACTGCTGAGTGAGGAAACGGCTGGGTCGACAGAAGGTTTAAGATAATTTGGCTCCAAGCTGTGCAAGAGGGAAAAATCGTCCCGTGAAGTAATGTCTTACATCATCTTAAAGGAAAATGACATTTTCAGACGATAGCCGTAGCTGATGTGAGTGCATCTGTGCGTTTTTTTTTTTTGTTTTTTTTTTAATTTCTGATCTTTCCAAGGGCGACGAGCAGCTGGCAGAGGGGATTCAAGTCTAATGCAGTTTTAACATCCAGCGTTGCGGATTTTAATCCCTTCTTCCGAGTCTTCACAGAGGCTTTTATATCATACGCTTTTAGCTGACGCACTTATCCCGAGAGAGAGGCTAGATCCCAGTGCCTTGCTCAAACACTCATCGGCGGCAGATGGGAATCGAGCTCATGTGACGGAATAGCACCATCACTCGAGTTTCTCCACAAAACTCACACTTTATGTCTCAAAAACTAAGTGAAATGATAGGAACACCCACATTGAGGTGCATCAAACTGAGCCCGCACGCACTAGTATATGGCTGTCACTTTTTGAAAATTGATCCCATATTGATCTGACAGTGTGACTTCTCATTTCAGCACCACGGACAGATCTCAGCCTGCTCCACATCATATGCACAGCCGCTCAGAATGGAACACGGTGGTAATAGCCTCTCATTTCCACAAGAACGTACCTTGTAATGAAATCAGTGCACAAATATCCATACAAGTAATATCACGCTGGTTTTTCAGCTGTTTTACATGGAAAAAGTGATTCTGGATCCTGGTAGCAAGAGGACAGGGGGTTTATAAAAGATTGCACAGGGGTTTTCTCAGTGAATTTGTCATAGAGTCATCAACTCCACAGAGAAGCCAAGCACTGTGGAGCAGAAAATTCAGTCTGGATGAGGTGAGTTGCAAGAGACTGGATAGTGTGTGTACTCATTCATATGCACATGCAAGGTCAAAGTGGCACCGTGAAAAAGGTCAAACAAAAATTACACAATACAATGAATTTAATGAAGGCTCATCAACACAGAGGATTACATTTCTTGGAGGTTTGTGATTTGGAGGAGTGGACTCTGTCTCACTGCTCTCTTGATTTTTGGATCTTTTGTTGCTCTGCAGTTTGTTTGTTAAGTGATTTTAGAAGCTGTGTGGTAATAGGTCGGAGGCTTTCAGGGCTGCAGAGCAGAGAGAAGGCGTTGATGATGGGAGAGCACCCTTGACTGGTGGTTTTGAGGAGGCAGCGGTCACGCTTTACCCTGTTAATTCAGAGTATATTGTGTTGGAGAGGGGTTGCTAAGCAGCCACGGGGGACTGAGTGGGATTCAAACAGTGGGGATTTAGAACTACACCGAACACACGGCTGATCTCATTTTCCATAATGTGAGGTTTTTCAGCTTCATTATACAACTCTACAAATGATGTAATCTGCTGCGGCTCCTTATACCATTATACCTTATACCACTTATGTAAAACACTTGATATTGAAAAATGTAACAAAATTGGAATGGGATTCTACTTCATTCTGTGGTGTTAGTTTCCCGATTTGCTAAAAAAAATCATATTTATATGATACTTAGCAGCATGTCTCTCTTCCCTGCCTTCTTACAGCGAAATCTCTTCCCATATGTGCTATAAACCCTGCTTCTTATTCCTCTCACTCATCCTCCCATTAGAGCCAATTTCCCTGTCTCCTGTCTTCATTTTATTTCCTGTTCATGCACAACGCCCGGTTAGATTCTATCTTTTGAATGGGGTTGAATTTCTTGCCACTTCAGCATGAATAATGTAAGACAATATGACTGTCAGCTGAGTGCGATGTACAAAAATCTGCATGTGCCTTAACATTAAATTGACAATTGTTAGTTTTATCTGTTTGTGCATTATCAACAAAAACCGATCAAATATATGTACGTGATATGTTGTTTGTTCAGAACACAAACAAATGTACACTTCTGGTGTGCAGACATGCTTGTCATTTGTAAGTTTGGCTCTTAATGCATACAGTAATTACATTTAAGGCATTTACAGTGGGGACAATAATTATTGGGAAATGTAAAAATGTGCAAGTTCACCCATTTAAAAAGATAAGAGAG
>JAQQAE010010557.1:0-14038 GCA_029823295.1 Pseudamia nigra | reverse complement strand
CACCCCATTTAAAACTCACACACCCTCTGACACTTATAAATACAATCCAGCTTCATTAGGCTGAATGAAAAGAATCCCAAATGAAGAGAGAGAGGCCACTTGTTGCGTCCCGTGGCTGCAGGCGAGGGTCGTGATTAAGCTAAATCTTCATGAGATGTGGCGTGAGTGCGTTGTTCCCCAGAGCCCTCTGAGTTTCTACTCCACTGGTCGACTGGAATCAGAAACAAATGCCCCACTTTAGTTTGTCATTCTGTCTGGTAGGTGGATGAAGGAAATTAACCCTTTCGAGCCTGGGATATAACATTTTCAACCTTGTGGGATTTCCACATAATCGTATAACCTTACCAAGAAAAAAATAGAGAAAAATTGCTTAAAAGTTTTGGCTTTTGTTGTTTTGTCCATTTTCTAAAGCATATTCCTGACAGTGGGGTTTATTTTTATTCAGTTTTCTTCTCTTTGTATCTAATTTGGTTCATTTGACAGATTTGTTCATTTTGGTTCTTATTTTGTTAATTTTTCTTCTGATTTTGTTCACTTTCATGCATTTTCCTTGCTAGTTTGTACCTTTTGTTCTCATGCTGCTCCTTTTCCTAATTTTTCGTTGATGTTGAGTCAAAATACTAACTGATTTATTCCATTTTGCTTTGCTTTTTGTCTTATTTTGGTAACTGCTATAAATTTAATGTCACCTTGTTACTGTCAGTTTGCTTGTGTAGGGTAGTGTAGTGGACACCATGCATGAAAGGGTTAATGTTGTGGCGTTATGTGACAAAAAAGAAGACAGAAAGCATTCTGTTGCTGTTTCAATAAAGCTAACTGTGCCCTAGAAGCAATAAAATACAGCATTTTTTTTTGTACATACTTAGAAGGTGTTGTTCTGGAGAATTTTCTTCATCTACAGAGTTTATTCTGTGGTTACTGCAGTTGAAAAAGTTAAATGTACATGTCACTTGTCCGTGCACGCTTGCATAATGTCACTAATGGATGCTGGTCACTCTGGAAATGAGGGTAATTTTGTGGAAATAGAATCAATTTCATGAAATGTTGATTTCTTGAAGGCATTTGGCTGTCAGTTGTCAGTATGATAAATTACAGTATAAAAAGTCTGGCATGTTATGTTCAAATAACACGGATGAAGGCAAGCCTGTCACTGTGGAGGAGGTACAAGTTTGTTTGGAAGAAAGGTGTTTTAGGAAATTTTTAGGGACAGCAGACGGATGTTGGGGATTTTTGGGGGGAAAGAGAAGAGAACAGAAAGTATTAAAAGGTATAAGCTTTTCTTGGCAACAGCTTCTGAGGACAGAATTGGCTTTTCAAATGACTTTCCAGCGCTGCCGGCGACACTCTACAAAAAGTTCCCGAAGCTATAGGAACAGGCTCTGTCGAAAAATAAGCACTTAGTAGAAGAAGAGCAAAGCTCGGGAAAAAAAAAGCCGTAAATCAAAGGGAAATTGAAGGGAGAAAAATGTTGGAAGAGGAAAGAAGAGAGTAGAGGAGAGTGCTCCCAGGCAAATCCTCGCCAAATAATTCATTTCTGACCTCCTTAGTAAGTAAATTTGCTAAATAAATAAGAGCAGCGCTTGAATGTCAAGAACGAGGGATGCTGCCTGTGGCGCTTTGTCGCTTGCAGTCTTGGCAGTGCTGCGGAGCGCTCTGCTTTCATTAGATGGGCAAAATAAATGGCTTCTCCTCCATCCATCCTGAGCTGTTTGATGTTTGGAAAGGATGAGGGGGGAGTAGCTTTTCTCTGGATTTAATATGTTAAAAGCTGTCCTTTTATTTTCTGGTCTCCCCTCTGTATGTGTGTGTGTCTGTGTGTGTGTGGGGGGGGAGGGGGGTGTATGTATATGTGTGTGCTGAGTTGAGTCAGGAGTTTGAAGGAGCTCTGCGCCCAAGCTGCCCTGAGAACAGATTGGGTCCATATATAATTCATGGCCTCCAGCCGATTCACTCCACCTTCCATCCAGCAGCATCTCTGACTCTTTTCTCCCTTTCTTCTGCACACTCTTCCACACACAAAGCAGAGGGGATCGATAGGCAGGGACACTCAGCCATCACACACTCCTGCAGCCCTGGCTCTTCTGCTGTCTCGTCCAGTTAGCAGCACTGGGAGGCATCACTGAGGCCTGTCAACACGAATGAAGGACAAAGGCACTGCCACTTCTAGAGAGACGCTGTCAGCTGGTTGGCTGGCACCTCGTAACCATGGCATCCCCTTGGCAACAGCGCCCACTCCATACACGAACACAAGGACACACTCAAACACACACGGACACTCACACACAGTGCCCGCAGTTTGAAAGTGGCCATCTCCAATGCCCTTCACACATGTACGCTGAATACGAAAAAGTAGAGAAATGACTGTGTGAGGAGATTTGTAGAGAAAATATACAAAGACTGAAGGACAGCGAGAAGAGAGCATTTAACTATAGAACTGAAAAGAAGCAGGGTAGTTAGTCTGAAGTGCCAAGGGATGAACTGATCTAACCTGGGGAATATTTTCAGCATTTATGCATTCTACTTATATCAGCTTCACCGTGTTAGATGATTAGCCTAGTAACACACTTATTTTTATAATGTACAAGAAGCAAGGAAGAAAACTATTTCAGGCAGGATGCTCTCGTCTTGTTGTATCTATTTTATTTTGGTGGTGACTCTGCTCGAGATACTCTGAGACGATCTGAGCAAGGCTGACATAGATGGCCCCTGAGATCTCAAACCCTTCCTGACAGAACCTGGTGTCATGATATTGCATGACAAAACTAGGGTATAGAAGAAATATGCTTTGGAAATTGTTGTACTATTATTTCTTCAGTTTAATTCAGGAGGATTTTGGGGAGGTGACAGAGATTATTTTTACAGATTGAGTGCAGTAGTATAGCAAAATGAATGGACTCGGCTAAGATTTAAAGGTGCAGCTGATTTGGGTGGGGGGGGGTGTAACGCAGGGATGACAGCAATTGGACAGAAAATTAGGCTTGAGCACTGGCTTTCTGACCTGGATGACTGTGAACTTTCATGGACAGGCAGAGTAAAAAAAGAAAAAACATGTACAGCTCTGTTTCCAAAAAATTTGAGTCACCATGTAAAATGTGAATAAAGAATATGACCCATAATGTTTTACTCATAGTTACACAGTGACCCAACTTTTTTGGAAACACAATCGCTGTGTGGAAAAAAATAGGTTTATACAAAAATACTAACAAACCATGTGAAATATATTAAAATCAACATTACAGAAAAAATCCCACTTGTTCAATTTAATTCATTTAGTGGGTGTAAAGTACACAAGCATCATCACAATAGAGGCACCGTGATCATATCAAATCGTGAAGCCAGCTTGCCTTGTGATGAAAGTTTAGTTTAATTTAGTTTATTTGTTTATTTGAGCAACATAAACATAGAAAAGTGATTTTAAAAAAACAACAGGAAAAGAAATGTGTACAGCTTACTCAAAATGAGTAGGTTGAAGTTCACAGAACTAATGTGGATCTACCCCTGGCCTTTCAATGAACATGAAACTGCAATTTCTGAATACATTTTTCTCAGTGAAGGTTTAAGAAGGCAACAGTCATTAACAGAAATACTCTCATGCATAATAAGGCATGAGCCTATGCTGTCCAGCACATACTAAAGCAATATCAGTGAAACTATGTTGTTATACAAATAGTGTATCTTAGACCAATGAACATTATTTTTGACTGTAAACTTGAGACACTTGTTTATGAATGCACACATTATAAAATGGCAAACATAAAGCATTTTATCAAGTAGTTTCTCCCAGACCCTTGATACATAATACCATGTATTTTGTATTCACTTATGATCGTACAATTTATAGAAAAGGAAAAAAGAAAAACACAAAACATTTTGTCAAACAGCCGCCTCCAAAGGCAACTACTGTATTTGACAAAGTGTTCTTGAAACCTGAAATCTAGACCCTAGGTTGGTACAATTTATTTCATCTTCATATTTGAATAATATGGACTCTTTGTAAGTCTTTTTAAAGTGTGCCAGGTTTTTACAAAGTTTGTTATTTTCATGTAGACTACTCCATAAGTCCACTCCACGTGTAGCCACACATGCTTTTCAAAGTAGTTCAGGAGTATGGTTTTTTATAATTCATTTGACCTCTCAAGTTGTACTTTACTTCTCTTCAGCAAACATATTTAATATACTTTCTGGAAGCGCCTTCTGTGGAACTTTGAATACTATCTGAGCCGTTTTGAATTGAACTAAATCCCCAAATTTCAGTATTTTTGATTTGAGAAATGCTTCTTGTCAAGGACATATTTTGATTTATTCGTACAGGCTACAATCTTAGCTATTGTAGTTTTGATTTTTGTAACATGAGGTTTCCAACTAATTTTATGATAGAGGGTTGCACCAAGAAATGTGTGTCCAGAAACTCTTTCAATGGTTACATTATCAATTTTAATTTGCATTTGTGAATTTATCTCATGTTTTCCAAAGTGCATTATCTTTGTTTTCATAACATTTAAAGATAGTCTCTTTTCAGCAAACCAATATTTTAACTTAGCCATTTCTTTTGTAATCAACAATCTCCAATTGTTGAAAATCTTCGCCTGAACATAAATTTGCTGTATCATCTGCAAAGAGGACAAGTTTAAGCTTTTCAGAAACCAAGTATAAGTCATTGATATATAACAAAAATAGTTTACGTCCCAGCACAGATCCCTGGGGGACACCACATTTTAGAGTCTCACATGTGGCTCGGTGCTGCCCTATCTGGACATACTGTTTTCTGTTTGTTAGGTAAGACTCTATGCAATCGGAAGCAATTCCTCTAATCCCATATTTTTGTATTTTCTTCAAAATATTTTATGATCCATTGTGTCGAAAGCTTTCATAAGGTCAATGAAAATACCTATTGAATGCTTCTTATTATCAATATTATTTGGAATTTCCTCTATATGTTCTATGACATTTTTGTTGTGGTATTTTCCAAACAACCATTAAAATAATGTTGCTTGTTTTGAGCGAGGTAGTGGTTGAAAAGGGTTCAATTATGTCCATCAGGGCATGTCAGTTTAGTGAAATCATAATTATACTTTAGTTACTATTTGACAATCTATTAAAAACAAAATTATGAATCAACCAAGCAGTTTGTGTAGTATTGTGGTACATACGAGACCAAATAACTATACACTTTTTATGTGAATAACAACGGACGGTGCGACAAGGGCAAAGTGCACTCACTCAGCAAACAGTAAAACAGAGAAAAATGACTTAAAATGTTGGTTTTTTGTTGCTTCTGTCTATTTTTTAAAAGCATTTTTTTCACTGTTTGATTTGTTTTTGTTTATTTTTCTTCTTCTTGCATTTAATTTGGTTCGTGTACCTGATTATTTTGTTTCTTTTTCTTCTTTATTAGTTTATTTTTGTTTGTTTTCCTGCCTTTTTCATCTAAATTTGGTTCATTCTATCGATTGGTTTGCTCATTTTGCATATTATTTTGTTAATTTTTCATCTGATATCAGTCATTTTTTTCACTTCTTGATTGTTTTGTTAATTTTGCTTCTGACTTTGTTTGCTTTTATTCATTTACCTCACTATTTCGTGCCTTTCTCTTCTTATATTGCTCCTTTTTCCTGAGTATTTGTCTTCATGTTAAGTCAAAATACTCAACGATTTATTGCATTTCGCTTTGGTGTTTCCCTTAATTCTGTATATACCATAAATTGAATGTCACCTCACTATCAGTTTGCCTTTCTAGGGTTATGTAGCGTACACGGTGTGTGAAAGGGTTAAGTAACTTCACATTCATGACTGCACATATACACTGATCAAATGTATCCATGTGCAGTAAGAAAGAAAGTTGACCATACATTGCACTGAGATTCATTCCAGAATCATAATTTCATCAGATCACGAGGCTAGTGGAGATTCATGCCTCTGCCATGAAATCTATCTTTCATCGTGACAGCGAAAATCAAGAGAAAGTGAGAGAGAGTCCCATTTGGGCTTCCTTTGAACACGACTGTGTCTTTGGATAAGAGCAGGTGCCCTGTAGTGGAAGGTGATAAAATATGTGGAAAATTTGTGAAAGGGGAAATCCATCTGAGAAGCTTGCAGAAAAGGCAAACTGAGCTTACCTTGACATGGTGAGAAAGAACAGCCAAACTCACCCTTTTTTATAGCTGTCCTTCTTACATGTTTTTTTTTGTCTGTTCTAAGTGAATATTTTTAATGGTGTGAGGTTTTGTTGAGGTTTTAGAACTATTCATATTTCTTCTCACCTTTCTGAATGCCTTCCTAATACTGAAACTAATCAAAGCTATGATAAATTCAAAGAGTAAAAAAGGTTGAAAACTTTAATAAAAACAAGATAAAATAATCAATTAATTTTTTTAAAAACTGAGCAAAATAATCAAGCATATTATCAAAATTAATAAACTAAGCAACAAAAATGTATAGAAATAATCACGAAAAGCAATAAAATGAACAAAAAATTACATAATCGTAAGCTCAAGTAAAGTGTAGAATTAGAAGTAGAAGTACAAATGACCAAAGTAAGCCACGAAATGAGAAAAAGGAGGAAAATAGCCATGTAAATTAACAAAAATGAACGATATTATCAAGACATCAAACAAGAAGTCAAAATAAGCAACATATCAGTCAAAATGACTAAACAGGTGAACAAAAAATAAAATAAGCTCAGTGTTAGTCAAAAGTGAACAAATTCACCAACGAAGGGGAAAAACAATTAAGTTAAAAAATAAACAACCTAAGCAACAAAAATTAACAATATCAGCAAAAATAATCAAAAAGGTGAACAAAAATTAACAGAAACTTAAAAAAGTACCAAAATAAGTAAAAATGAACTAATTAAAGAATGACTTCTAAAAATAAGCAAGAAAAAAATTTTGATTTCAGCAAAAAGAATGAAATAGGTGAATAAAATTGAAAAAAAATAAAATAAAATGAACAACAAAATTTGTAAAAACAAAAAAAGAACAAATAAATCAATGAAATTAATTTAACAAAGTAGAAAAATGAACAAAATAAGCATCAGAAATCATCCAAATCACCGGAAAATGATCGAAATAATTGTGGTAATAAAAAAAAACAACCAAAATGCCTGTTTGAAGGTAGTGAGTAGTTTTCTAGCAGTTTTTCTTTTTTCATCAGATACCTTTTTATTCCTACTCTCGTACAAATGTTCCACTGTGACTCCCTGATGAAGGCTTGTGGGTAAAACATGTTGGAGGATTACTTTAAAGGTCGACATGAGTTTGCCACGACAATAAAGGCATTCTAATTGTTCTTGTAAAGAGAGTGCTTCGGAGTTCTCGGATATTTATTTTCTTTTTCTTTTCTTTCAAACTAATGAAAAATGTAAGACAATTACAACCTTGACAGGCAGCAGCTGGATACGAAACCAGAGTGGGGTTTTCGTGAAGCCTTCCTCTAATGTGGTGTCAGCGCTGTACTTCTAACTTTTCGTGAAAACTCCGGAAATAGGTAGTCTTACAGCGTTGTTTCTCTCTTTGTCTCCTCAGGCCACTCCTAGACAACAAACTGAGTGTGCACTGGTCTGATGGTGTTAGGATAGATGTTTTCCATGTTTCTCGCTGAGAGTGTGTGTGTGTGAGTGGGGGGGGGGTGTTTGTGTGTGTGTGTGTGTGTGTGTACGTGTTCCCTCGGCTCAGTCTCATGGAACAGCGATTACCTCCAGCTCTGGGGCCCTGAGCTGAAAATATGCCCCCCATCGGTTCACCGGGGACCCACACACACAACTCAGGCTTCTTCTAGCCTTAATTTCCCTTCCTCCTCCCTTTCTTTCTCTCCTCTTCTCCATCTCTCCATCCCTCCTCTCTTCGCTATCTTGCTGCTGCTTTCTCCATCACTCACTTGTTCTCTCTCTGAGGCAACAGGATGCTTTTTTCCAGCATAAAGGTGCCCGAGAGCAAGATGAATGCGCTGTGCCTTTTTTTTCCCCAATAGCAGCACATGCATATATTAAGTGTGATTAAACGCTGTGCAGTGCCTCCATCAAGTGCTTTCTAATGGGCTTTTTTATGACATGAATTAGTCATAATGGGAGAGCGCCACAGTCAAAAACCTCCAACCACTGTTGTTGTTGATATGGATATTTCACTATTCACAAGAGAGCATGTGCTTATGTTACTTAAGGTGGGTGGGGGGGTGTTTTACAGTATGGATAAATGAGGTTCGCAGGCATTTGGCATCCTAAAACTTATTCTTTTGTGGGAGTTTGCATGAGATGCTTGAGACAGAGAGAAAGGTGCAGCGATCACAAGGTAAATTCAGTGATTTGACTCACACAGAGCTTTTTAGGGAACACGTAGGCAGCATCGACTGAGTTTATATTTCCCCAGTATAAGGAAACAGGGCCAGATAAGCGTGGATTTGGTGTGCGCTTGTTTCTTTGCCATGGAGCTCCCCTGTGCTCCTCGGCCCCCATAGAGGGATTACATATGTATCATCAGCCGTGCTCTATGACTAATTACATCTGTGAGATGAGATTATAGGGAGGTTTACCAAGCCGATCCCTCCTCTTAGGCTATGTGTATCGGTTCCAACATGAGGTATTATACTATGTGTGTGAGACACAGAGAGAAAGATGCCAGTTAGGAGAGATTTTGAATGACATAAATCCGGATAGCATTTTTCTTTTCGACACATATAACAGTGTAGTATTTTGAGCCAAACACTCCTCCTTGTGGTTTGTCGGATCCTAGCAATGCCTTTGACTTGTCTCATCACATCCGTTCCTCCTTTAAATTCACCTTTATGGCCATTTGACCCATCTGTCATCTTCCTCTCATCTCTAGTTTCTGTCCTCTGTCTTAACTCGCTTGCTCCCTTCACGTCACCTCTTTTCCCAGTGTCAGTTTCTCTCTTTTGGTCTTTTTTATGTGGTTGTCCAGGAGATAATCTTGAGTCAGCAGGAGATAGACCAAATTGTTCCAAACATGGTGTTCCCTTTCAGCCTCCATGTCACTGGCTTTGGCCTGCCTGGTCCGCAATGATAGACGCTGCCTTCAATCTCACACACACATACACACACACACACACCCCCCCACACACACACACACACACACACACACACAGAGGGATGGCTAGCAATAAGCAGGTTGCAGATAAGCCCCTCTGATGTCACTTGCAACACCATGTGATGAGCTGCCTTAAAAGGGCGGGCTGCTGAGGGAGAGAGATTGAGCAGGATTGATTTCTGCTGTCGCCATGGCAACAAATAACATGATCCTCTCCAAAAGCACACCTTAATTAGTTAAATTATGACTTGTGGGAGAGGGAGCGAGTGATGGAGGTGGGGGGAGAGGGGGAGATTTGGCGAAGAGCAGAGAGGGGAGAATTTTTTTTTCCTGATGCAGCGTGCTCATCTTTTGGAAGGGCTGTTTGTTTGATCAGGGATACGTGGTGACTTACAGATATACACGCTGCCTTGTTTTTAGCGACAACAATAAAAATGCATAGTAGTGACAGGCTGCCAAATAGAATCCGTGTGCTGTTTGGTGACTTCTGTTTCTCACTGTTACCCACTTATCTCTCCACAGCTTGTGTTTGCATCATAAATCTAAACTGGATTTGTCTCTGCCGTATCTGCTCCTAACTTCTGGGTCCCGTTTCTCTGTGTGATAGGCAGGGCAACTATCAGGGCCCCGGTATCAGCCAGACGAGCTCCATGACCCCTACTGTCCCCTACAGCCAGCCAGCAGGCAACAGCAGCTCAGCCTTGGGCAACGCACAGAGTCCAGCCTACAACATGCCGCCTTCAGGTACGCCATCTAATGCTAACGATTCGACTCTCATCACATGTGTTATAAAGCATCATGAAAGGAGTAGGGTTTTTTCATGTTTGCAGTATGTGCAAAACTTCAGTGCATTATTATTCAACGCATTTGAATTCAGTCGCACTGGTAATAAATTGAAAGGTTCCATGCATAGGGTCAGAACCCATACGGGTCACGCAGCCTTTTTTATTGGTTCCCAAATGTTTACAATTTTTTTTCTTTTTAAATTTTTATTTACTTTTTATATTTTTTTTACTCTTTTTGTGTATTATTTTATTCATGTTGTGGATTTTTTATTTTTGTTAATTTTTGCTAATTGTGTTCGTTGTTTTCTTTTTAATTCTTCGTAATTTTGTGCGTTGGGGTTATTATTTTTATTATTTTGTTCAATTTTGTTCATAATCTTTATTATTTGGTCATTACTTTGTTTAGTTGGTCCTTTTTTATTCAATTCGTGTATTGTTTTGTTCATTTTTTTTAATTTTATTGATTACCTAGTTTCTTTTGGGGATTATTTTTTTGTGTGTTGGTATTGATTGTTTAATCTAGTCATTTTGTTGATTGATTTGTTGATTTTCATTTATTATATTGATTGAATTGTTTTGTTCTCTTTTGTTAACTATTGTTGTCTTTCCGTGATTAGTTTGTTCCTGGTAGGGTTTTTTTTTCATGTCATTTTCTTGACTACTTTCTACTTAATTGTTATTTGTTTCATTTTGATTATTATTAATGAATTATTAATTACTGATTTTTGTACATTTTCTGTATTAGATTTATCATTTTTATTATTTTGTCAATTTGTGGTCATTATATTTATTTTTTGTTTATTTTTTTGTTCATTACTTTCATTATTTTGTTCATATTTATTCATTTGATTACTTTTTTGTCATTAGATTTGTATCTTTCTTATCTGTGTTCTATGTTTGGTTTTGCTTATGTGGTCCAATGTACAGCACTCTTGCTTGTTGGAGTTCAAAGGGCTTTATAAATAACGTTTGTTTGGTGTTATCTAGATTTCTTTTTACCTAGATTTCTATATTTGGTTTATTATTTTCTTCATTTTTGTTAATTTTGTGGATATTGTGTTTAGTTTCTTGATTGCTTTTTAATTTTAATGCAATTTGTTTAGTGATGTTTGTGCGGACTTCTCATTATTTTGCTCGTTTGGTGGACATTTAGTTCATATTCTTGGAGGCATTGTTAATTTTTTTTCATTGCTTTGTAGATTTTTGATTTGGGTCTTTAGTCAAAACATTTTAGGAACCACTGCTGAATGTAATGGTGGATGGTAGGACATTAGGCTTGTGCCCATTCAGCTCAACCCCAAATTGTAGTAGAATATTTAGAAAGTTGCCAAAGTGCAAAATAATGCCACATCTGTCCACTACTGTTAACTCTTCGTGTGCAAACACTTGAACATGGCTGATCATTGTCTATATCTTTATAAGAGGAAGCCTATATTTGTCCCAAAACCTGAAGCAGACTTTATCTTTTGCCCCTTGAAATGAACCACTGGTCTCGATCATACAATAATCTGGGACTCTTCATTGATTTGCCAAAGCCTGTGTCAAACATTTGCTTCTGCAGCACTTCATCCATGGTTCATTGTGGTTTCAATCAAATATGACATGTTGCACACACAGGCATATTGTAAGTGTCTGTTAAATCTGTTTCCATTACCTTTAGTGATTCATTTTCCACCTCTCCAAAGTGTAAATACATTTTTGTGATATCTCAAATTCATTTTTTGCGCATATTGAATTTCCTACTGCCTCTCAGATCACTTGAATTACAATATGATGAAAGTCCAGTCCAGTCAACAGAAGGAAAACCACACACCTTAGAATATGATGAAAGGTTATTATATCCAATGACAATGAAAGACTGCCAAGTGACACATAGAACCTTTACAAAGTTACCAAAATATAACTGTACGGTAATCAGAAATGCAACTGAAGAAAGAAAGATGTCAGCTCAGTTAACAGACCGATTGAGACAAACAGGGACAAATCAATAAAGAGATATAGACAATAACTAACTCAAAACATTCAACAAAATTGAAATTGAAAGTAACTGCAAACCAAACCATGAGCTTATGTGGGCGAGTGTGACCTTCTGTCCTATAGCTAACATCTGGCTTTGTAGAATGCAATTAGTCAATGTCCGCATTCACTATCTGACTATTGAAGTAATTTTAAAATATCTCAGTTTGCTTTGTCAAGACCATTAATACACACTGTCAGCCCTTAAAGCCAAACATTAAACTATATTCAAATGTTTAAAAACCTCTGCTTTGTTGACCTGCTGTTAATGCAGGTCAACAAGACTTAGTATAGATACAAGACGATGCGCTGCAGTTCATAGTGGAATGACCCACTCAAGATGAATCCATATCTTAACCCTGAATGTATCTCAGAACTGTTCCCATGTCAAAACATGTAGAAGTAAAAGAGTAAAAAGCTATGACATCTAGAGTTCACTCATTTCCTGTAGCTCTGGTACTCCGGAGACCAAAGATTAATGTGGTGCATCCCTTTTGCTTTCAGCCCTTCACCCTGCTGCATTGTTACTCAACGCACCTCAGAGTGCTATGGCTCTGAAAATGAAAGGCACCTTTTATTCAGGACCAAATATCAGAATGTGCAACATTTGGAAAACTTCAAACGAATTACAGCACCAAGGTTCCTCCAAACTCATCTGGTTTGCCCCTGGGCACAGTAAAAAGCCATTCAGTTTCCCGCTGCTGTGCACAAGGGAAAAATAAAGAGGGGAGCCTTGTATCCAAGGACCTCTTCTTTTTGTTAATAAGAAATATGCAGCTGCCAGTATGAAAAGTAGTCTTAAGGATACTAACTCTTCTTCAATTAGGAGCCGCATGAAAATAGACAAATGTCTTTCAAAACAGAAACAAGTCTTCTTGGCAGCCAACATGTTTTAAAGACTACTCTTCCCATCTGTTGCTACTTTGAATAAGTGAGAATAAGGATGAATTCAGCCAAACTGAAGATGTGCAGCCAACAAGGTTAAAAGAGTGTGCAGGCTTGCTTTTACTGGAGTCTTTATCTAATTCTCTTTCTATGTCTCCCTTAAGCAGCAGTCTTTTTATACGGCCCTTTCACAATCTTTCCTTTTAGGTGAATGGCCAGACAGGCTTTAGAGGGGCCTTGAAAGCACAGTAAGAAAGACCATAGTATTTCAACTGAGCAAAGACGTTGGACCGTTTTACATTGTCTGACTTGGTGTGTAACATTATACAAACCATTATCCAGTGGCTTTCATGGTGCACAAAGACAGCACCATTCACTTTAAAGAGTCAAAGCAAACTGAATCAACCACAATACAAAAACATACCAACTACACCTCCTAATTCCACCTGGGTGAAAGCATACCTTTTGTCAGAAAGCTTGCATCGGCTCACATCAGCTCACTTGAGAGATGTGTTGACTGGTATGACAAAGCATTAGTTCAGCTCCACAAAGAGACCAAATGCAATGTTTATTATTCAATTAATATTTGTCTAATAATCAGTATTTCTTATTTTTTGTGAAGGAGCCATGGCAATGTCAGGAGACGGGGTGGTGAGCCCAGATGGGAAACCGAAAACTGATGGAAAAGATGACAGCAGCCCCACCAATGACCCTCACAAACCAAAGGTACCTTCTTGACCATTTTCCTCCCCCATCTTCATTTGCAGCGCCCTCTGTTTTGTTTTGTTTTTCAGCTCCTTCCTCTAATGAAGCAAACCAAATCTGATCAGCATATGCTGCCTCAGCACAGAGGGCCGATTCAGTGTTGTTTTCTCACCATATTTAATGATTTGTTTAACATTTACCACTCCTAATGTTTTCCTCGCTTTGTTTTTGCCCCCAGCACTCTCTCTTGCTGATGTTTTGGCAGCTCAAGCTTTAAAAAAAACAGACAGAGTGGGAAAAAAAGTAGACTCAGGATATGCAGCACACACATATGTACATGCATTTAAACACAAAACAATAACACAGTGCACACACTTTGAGAAAGAAGCCACATGCTGGCCTTTCCATTTGCACACACACGCACACACACACACACAAACACACCCACCATCCTTGTCTTAAACACTGCTTCCCTGGTGCCTCTACTCCATGCACACACACTCAGACACACACGTCCCAATACACAATGCTGACTTCTCATTTTGCCCTACAATTGCAGCTCAGCTTGGCTCAGCTCTGCAACAACAGAACTCTGGTCTTTGCTCT
>JAQQAE010010556.1:0-14041 GCA_029823295.1 Pseudamia nigra | reverse complement strand
GCTTATGTTCTGGGGCTGCTTTGCTGCATCTGGCACAGGGTGTCTTGAATCTGTGCAGGGTACAATGAAATCTCAAGTATTCTAGAGAGAAATGTGCTGCCCAGTGTCAGAAAGCTTGGTCTCAGTCGCAGGTCATGGGTCTTGCATCAGGATGATGACCCAAGACACACAGCTAAAAACACCCAATAATGGCTAAGAGCAAAACATTGGACTGTTCTGAATTGGCTTCTATGAGCCCTGATCTGAATCCTATTGAACATGTGTGGAAGGAGCTGAAACATGCCATCTGAAGAAGGCACCCTTCAAACCTGACACAACTAGAGCAGTTTGCTCATGAGGAGTGGAACAAAATACCCACTGAGAATGTCAATGAAAGTTACAGAAGTTGTTTGGTTGCAGTGATTGCCTCAAAAGGTTGTGCAACAAAATATTAAATTGATGGTACCATCATTTTTGTCAAGGCCTGTTCTGTGAGTTTGTTTTTTAAAATATTTCAGTTGAACTACAGTTCAAAAGCAATGTCTGATTTTCATTGGTTAATTTTCATAAAATTTTTATTTATTATTACTGTTGTCAGATTCAAGTTATTTCTGTGACCATTGTGGGTTTTTCTGTCATTAACGGAGGGGTACCAACAATTTTATCCATGTCTGTATTTGCTAGCTGGATCATGCAAACACCACCTACCACTAATTATGGCATGGGCCCAGAACCAACCTATTATATTTTGGTGCGTAGTTGGATAAAAGAGCAGATCCAGAACTGTTAGAACAGTGCACTATGGGCCTTGGTGGAGGTCTGTGCTTTACTGACATTACTTTGTTTATTAATCAAAATCAGTTTTAGTGCCAATAAGAATTTCCATACAAAGAAATTGTCTCGGTGTTGTAGTGCAGTTCAGTAAGGCTGATGAGGAAGTAACTTTAAGTTGTGATACCACTGCTTGGCCACTTGGCTGGCTCCAAGAAGCCTTTTCCCCATAAAGATACATTGGACTTCTCTCTGAAATTACTAAGCTATAAATTTTTGTCATGAGCCATTATGGTATGTCTGTATTCATACACTACAGTCTCAAAGGTTTTATTTGGACACTCTAATAAGTAATGTGGTGGTCCATCTTTAACTTTTTGCTCTGTTATTAAGATATTACTGCAAATAATCCAACAAATCACTGCCATGCTGGGGTTTGATTGACTTGACGCTACAGTAACTCAACTTGCTCATTAAGATGTACCGATTCAGATCTTTAGGGGTATATTTTTACCTGAGATACACTCAAATGCAGCTGTAGGTGTTTACACTAACAACACCGTAATATGACTTTGTTTGACACTGCGTGGTGAAGTTTTACTGTGTCAGCAAACTAGCGGCTAATATTATCTTCCCCATGAGTCCCCTGGCATGAATACTCAGTTAGCTCCAGTGCCGTTCGTCCAAATATGATTACACCCTCTTTTTGGCTCAAAAATGGCAGCCAGGAAGTTACAACCCGATTACTTTCAAACAGCCCTTCAGAAACTAATAGGTGACGTCATGGTCACTTTGTCCACTAATATTTACAGCCTATGGACGCAGTGGCTCACACTCTCTGTTTACGATGCAGCTTTATATGTGTTTTTGTGTACTTGCGCATGAAGTTGATGCTCATATACGTTTCAAGTGACCTGAACTCCTTTGCATAGGAGCACAGCGTTGGGATTACACCCCAGAAAGCACTAACTCCATTCCACCAGAGATTGAATGTCTTGAGGGACCACACTATGCCAAATTCAACCCAACTAGGAGGTACCGGAGGTGGCAGAGAGAAAGAAGGGAATAGCGGGGCAAGTAAAACGGCATCCATGCTAGGCTAAGAGGTAACCCACATCGACCAGCCATCGACTGCCAACCCTCTTGCTGACCAACTGTTGGTCACTTGTCAACAAGAGCGACAAAGTAAGGCTGAGCATTATGTCACATAACACAGTCAGCTGTGTGACCATATTTACAGAATTGTGGCTGGACAGCACCATTACCTATGAGGATGTTGGGCTAGAGGGCTGCACTGTTTACCGGTTAGACAGGACTGCAGACTCCATTAAGAACAAAGGTGGTGGGGTTTGCATCTATGTTAACAAGGACTGGT
Source organism: Pseudamia nigra (assembly GCA_029823295.1). Classification (NCBI taxonomy): domain Eukaryota; kingdom Metazoa; phylum Chordata; class Actinopteri; order Kurtiformes; family Apogonidae; genus Pseudamia; species Pseudamia nigra. Next base: position 11,916 of record JAQQAE010010556.1, on the reverse strand, counting down.
GTACAGATGTGAATATAATCAGGAAGCACTGTTCTCCTGATATGGAACATCTAGCCGTGAAATGCAGGCCATTTTACCTGCTGAAAAAGGTTTCTACTATACTTGTCATAGCTGTTTACACTCCTCCATGGGCAAATGCTAAACTAGCCCTGGAAGAGCTCCACAGTTTTATTAATGATCGCTCATGCAGAGTGCAGAATCACTACAAAGAGGTAATAAGTATGTGTACAGTGGTCCCTCATTTATTGCGAGGGTTACATTCTAAAAATAACCCGCAATAGGCAAAATCCGCGAAGTAAATTCCTATGGAAAAACTGTTTTCAGGCCCAAACATTTGTTTGAGAACAAATGCTTCCCTCAAAAAAACATGATGGCCTCCAGAAACAACAAATTTAATTTCAACAATCAATCTACGAAGCTGGACACACAAGAAACCACCGATTGTGACCCACGCGTCCAATTTATTTTTAGAAAAGACTGCACTTAACCCTCAATGCCCTCAACGACCTGTGGCCGCACATGTATTGTTATTTTCTTCTAAAATCATTGGCAAATTCATTCTTTTCAACACTAACTCTTCAACTCTATGACACTACAGCTTTGTATGTTTAAAAAGCAAAACAACTAATGTTTGAAAGTTTTTTTGGGTTAGTAGATGCTATATGTAGTCCTACACGCAAACCGATGTCTGTTTCATCATGAAAACAGGGGAAAAAAAAAACCTTCTAATACTCAACATTTACTTTATGTTAACTTTCACAGTTCCATTTCTGAAACATTCAGTCCTTGTAAGTGCTGTCTACAGGTGAAACTCTGGCGACTGACAGGATCCAGGTACTGTAAGGTGAATGAATCATCGTGTTTTCAGTCTGCTAATCAACAGCCACTAGGAAGCCCTGAAGCATCTGGAGCAGTACAGCAGCTTTTTGGTTGCATTCGAGTGCAAATGTGACACAGCTCCTGCTAAACAATGGGAGGATTCCTGGTTCAGACCAATTATCAATTGCTTCATCTGACATCTAATATGACTTTTAATAATATCCCGTTTTGACACCTGCTCTGATCACACTGGCCTGTTTAAGCGTGATAAGATGGCTTAGTTGCGCTGTGCTTCCTGACAGCCTTGTTTAATGCGAGAAGAACCCCTGGAGAGCCGCTCCGGTCGCATGACTACAGACTGACACGACCCAACTAGAACAGTGATGTAATTCGAATGCCGGCTTTATGTCACAGTCTGTGAGTTTGTCGACTTCACATTGGAAGTGATGAGGAGAAAGAAATCTAAATATATACGCTGAAGGAAATCAGCCCTAATCATGGGTTAGTAAATGTGCTGGAAGGGCAGTGGTCATTATTATCACATTTTGCTCAGCTGTGATATATTTGGAAAAATCCTACCAGGGTTTATTTAACATGTTCACAGAAAAATTGACTCGCATCCCTGGAGAGCAGCTTCTTTTCTAGTGAGTGCAGATTGGAATGACATGGCCTGACTGGAAATTTAATACATATTTCATGGCAACTTTACGTCGTTACAGTGGAATTACACTGGAAGCTATCTTAAGTAGTTTTAGAAAATGAGCGTTGGGAGATGGCTCAGATTTAAAATGCATTCAAAAAGTAATACATATCTGGGAATTGTTTTCTAACAGTGCAATTGGTGTGATACTTACTGCCAATAATCTAATGCTGCACGTACTAGTAAATATTGTGCCACAGCAGTAAATTTGTTCTGGTGCAAGAATGTTAATATTTTATTCATAATAATAGATGATCATACTGATGTCCTTGTACTCAGAGTTTTGGTTTTATATACATGGAATACAAAATATACAGGGATGTAATAATGCACCACTATTTTTAAGAATGTTTCTCATTTAATAAAACTACTCGTACAAATAGATGTGGGGTTCCCTTTCTGATAATTCTCAACATGTGGGGTTTGGTCACACCTGACTAATTAATGTGAATAGTCCTGTGTCTCGAAACACACTTTTGGGGAAGTACTCACAATGCCTTTGTACAACTAATCCCAGAGGTGGGTAGAGTACACAGAAATGATACTCAAGTAAAGGTCTTGTTATATTACAATTATAATGACCCAAGCATAAGTAGAAGTACTCGTGAGAATAAGTACTTGAGTAAAATACTATAACATAAAAAGAACTCAAGTAGTGAGTAACTTTTTTAATATGGAACTTAATACAGCCTCTTATATGATGTTTAAACAGGATGGACATGCTACAGGTAATAACTAGAAAGACTGCACATCAATTGTGACAGATCCAGAACCATACAAATGCAAAAATATATCCAAAAAGATAACAAAACAACTTTACAATGTGCTCAAGATTTGATAATAGTAATACAGTATTTGTACCTTACGTTGTTCATTTTTATTACATTTTTGCTCATTTTGTTGGTTATATTGTTAATTTGAGTTGATTAATTTGGTTATTTTGTTCATTTTTGTAAACTTACTTCAGTATTTCGCTTATTACCTATTACATAGATTATGGTTTCACTCGCGTTGGTTTGTCTGTCTGTTTGTTAGCAACATAACTCAAAAAGTTCTGGTTGGATTTTGATGACATTTTCAGGAAATGTCTGAAATGGAATAAGGAACAAGTGATTATGTTTTGGTGGTGATCGAAATCACCATTTTAGCGCACTTTGTCCACTGCACAACCAATTAGAGGAGCTGGCCATTTCAATGTTCAGTTGTCACTGTTCACTTGCAAACCTATCAAAATCAAGAATAGGCGGGACATAACACTAAAGATCTCCGCACCATGATGGATGAGAAACCATGGGAGAAACTGACTGACAGCTTGGTTTATGATCTAACACTGAAGGAGTTCTATGATGTTATGAAGGAAGTGAACGTCCAGAGCATCCATTACAGTTTGAAATGTTACTCTGTGAAAAGGACATTTTTACGTGATGCCATGATGCAGCCACAGACTCACATCCAACTCATTCCTGAGGCTGTGACTACATGAGTGAGAATCAACACAGTGAACATAAAAGTGCAACATGTGTCAGGATGTCATTAAATTCAAGCCCCCCACCCCCATGCCCTCACCTCACGCAGACACTGTCTCTGTGCACATCTGAAATCATAAGATAAAATCTCTACATAGGCTTCATCTGGATAAATCGACCTCAGATTTTAATTTCAATCCACCATATACCGTATTTTCCGGATTAAAAGTCGTGTTTTTTTGCATAGTCAGGTGAGGGGAGTGACAAATACATTGGAGCGACTTGTATTTTGAATAAATTAGACTGTAGGGTGTTTGTCACACTGACAGCCGCTAGAGGAGACGAGCCGCGAGCTCTCCCTTCTGGCGTGTCGCGACTTTGACGCGCGTTCCCCAACAGATGCGACCTGTTCTGCAAAGCGACTAATACATGTTTTTTTCTTCTACATTATGCATTTTTTGACTAATATACTGGAGCGACATATCACCCGGAAAATACGGTACTTGCCTGAAAATATCTTACACCACTATTTTGTGACCTAAATATACTATTAGTATAGTATATTTCAACATGTGGACCTGTGCAGTGCTAAAACCTTCCCTGTGGACACAGGACCTAACAATGTCATATGCCTTGGCAGAGGTCTGCATTCTCCGAGTGCTTTCTACTTATTGTTAATTTACTGGGTTATTATTGTTAATTTACCAGATCGTTCTGTTGTGCTCATAATTGTATTTATTTATTTTCGTTTTTCTCCTCATTGAAATGTGAAGCTAAATGTAACTGAGCATATGTGGACTTTTTTCAGCATGAATGCAACTGAGAAAGAGTAAAAAGTATTCTGCAAAATAACTACTCTCAGAAGAACATTTTTCTGAAAAAAAAACTACTACATGTATCAGAGTAAATGTACTTGAGTACTACCCACCTCTGACCAATCTCAAATGTCAAACACAGCCAACCTTATAAAAAGGCACCGCAGCTTTGCAGACAATGACATCTGTAAGAATGCAATGACTGGGGCAACCTGACTAGGATCGCTCCAGTGGAATGCAGGAGGCAGGGCAGACCAACAGACAAGTTGTTAGAGCAGTAAATGTCTGTCATTCCATAATAGTGCATTTGCACCACCAGTGTTATTTGTCCAGAGGAAAAACAGCAGTCCAACCACAACCTGGCTGACCATGTGTAACAACCAGAAACCCGGAGCGGAGCCATATGTCCACCTCTTACATCTCAGAAACAGGATTTGACACACCACCGTTACAGCAGCAGAGACTGTTGATACACACAATAGACGAGCACATTTAAAGGCATAAGCACCATACATTGTAGAAATAATATAATGCTACAGTACTTCAACAGTGTTTCATAACATTTTCTGGTCTTTGTTCATTTGTTTTGTAACTGAATAAGTGAAGATATTTATTAAAAGGTAAGTGCGTGAGTGGTCCTTTGCAAAACAAAAACTTCACCTGTGACATTGCAAATAAATGAAGTAGTGCATTATTAAATCCCTTCAGTGTACATTCCAGAACACACAGAATTTGGGAGAGTATAAAGTAATGCTTACCTTTCCGATGATGCTTCCTACTTCCTGTGGAGAAGAAAAACAACAGACATAGAGATTATTATTTTATGCAGACACAAAGAAAATGAGACAAACACAGGCTTTCTAATCAAGTGGAGCATTTTTGAAACAGGAGTCTGCAAGGGCATAAGGTTTCTTTGAACATGAGGAAGGAAACTTTTTGTCAGGCATTGCTGACTCTCTTTATGAACCTCAAACGCTTTCATTTTCTGTGTTTCTGGCGAATCACTGTTGCATCAATTTGTGCATTAAATAGATTAGTTTATGATGGTCACAAGGAATTAATTGAGAAAATTAGCAAAATAAGCAGCACAAAGAGTAAAAGTATAGTTTTTAATTATCAATGAATGTGCATATCAAACAATTTTAATACAGTTAACACTTTAAATGTGGAAACTAATAAGAGGTAACAAAGAGTGAAAAAATGAAAAAAAATAAATAAACACAGCACAATAAGATGAACAAAACTACTTAACAAACTGACCAAAAATCAACAAAACATTAAACAGAATAACTTAAAATGAACACAGTAATAAGACATTAAAAGAGATAACGGCAAAATGTTGCACAAAATATACAAAAATAGAAACAATAAATAAAATGAAAAAAAATCAACATTTTATATGGAAAAAAATATCAAAAACAATGAATGATATAATTAAGAGCAAAAATTAATGAGCAAAAATGACCAAAAAATAAAAATAAAATCATGAAAAGATACTAAATGCAATAAAAATCTAATGGGCAAAATTGACAAAAACAAGCAAAGTAATACACATTAGGAATAAAAAATGACTAAATTAACCAAAGCAAAAGAAAGACAATATCATAAAATGCACAAAAATGAAAATATAATATAATAATAAAAATCTACATTTACTGACCAAAATGAAGAAATAGACTAACAAAATGAATAAAAAATAAACACAATAATCATAAAATGAACAAACAATTTAGCAAAATAATTGTTTCAAATGTGCAAAAAATTAAAACAAAAAAACATAAAGAAAATCAAAATTAACGATCAAATATAACAAATGGATGAAAAATGACCTAAATATAATTAGCAAAATGAAAATGAAAGTATAATAAATAAAATGACAAAAAAACTTAATAGGCCACATGAATAAATATGAAAGAATGAATAAACCATCAATGGAATGATTCCACAGTCATTTTTTTCGGGAAAGACTGATACTGTTTCTTTGCACTACTGCAATTTGAATTGGATGGAAACTGCATTAAGCTTATTTTAACAGAAAACTTAATGTGTTTGTTCATTAAAGACAAACTATAGCTGTAATGTAAACACAAAGCAACATTTCAAAATATCCAAGAGGTATTGACAAAATATGAAAGTTAGGATTTTGTCATATTCAGAATTAAGAGAGAGACATTGTGGGACTTTTAGTACTAACTATCCTAACATTGTTTATACACCATAGCCTACATGAGTATTGCCATGTCAATCCCTTTATGACCACAGTGAACCATCAGGTGACACAATGATGCGGTGGGTACTACTCGTGCCTCACAGCTAGAAGGTCCTGGGTTCGATCCCAACGTCAGGCAGCAGGGCCCTTCTGTGTGGAGTTTGCATGCTCTCCCAGTGTCTGCATGGGTTCCATGTGTAGGACATTTTTACTCTGGCTTCCTCCCACAACCAAAAACATGTACTAGGTGACTCGGCTACGCTAAATTGTCCATAGTTGTGAATGTGAATGATTGTTTGTCTGAATGAATGTTTGGAGAGGCCATTAGCACAAACTGGCTGCCACATTTCTGTCAGTCTGCCCCAGGGCAGCTGTGGCTACAGATGTAGCTTACCACCACCAGGAGTGAATGAATAACAGATTCACTGTCAGCACTTTGAGAAGCAGGCTTGAAAAGCACTATATAAATCCAATCCATTTTTATTATTATTAACTTATGATAGCTAGGAGGTCCAACCCAATATCAGTGCAAAACCTTATTTGGGTGAAAGTCCTCGATTTGTTCCCTTCCTTGTTCAAGTCCTCACCTTTCCGTGCATTAGGAGGCGCAGCGTGAGCGTGACTCCCATGGCCCCGTCTCCAAACTCCTGTTCGCAGCTCATGGTGGTGGTGGTGGTGGTGGTGTGGGTGGAGGTGTGGGTGGACTCTGCCGCTGGGAGACGCATGAAGGTCTGAGGCCCCAAGGAGCTTTCCAAAACACCACAGAGAACCCTTTGGGGAACCCAGCAAGGATCCCTTAGAGAGCCCTGGAGCTGAGGAGGGGTGAGGGGAAGATGGACCCTAGGAGAGTACTGGTAGAGTTGGTGTCTGATCTGGGTTTTATCCTGTTTCTTGCTTAAATCTGCAGAAGAGGGGAGATGTGGAAGATCAGAGGAAACAATTATTTAAAATCCATGACTATTCACCATGTGGCATAATGTCTGTGCAGTTTCACACTTTGAAGATTTTCACACATTCATCTGTTGAAGGGAGAAAGTTTCACCAAAAATTTGACATTAAAGGACAGACATACCAGTAAGATCAGAAAACTTTTACAGCCAATCATTATTTAGTGTCCAACTTTTGGGAGGTGGGACCCTGAAGCCAGAGCAGGGTGATGCTGCCAAAAATTATCTCATAATAAAAATTTCATGCCAGTTGACATCCATCCATCATCCATTTATCCATCCATCATTCATCCATCATTCACCCACCATCCATCCATCATCCAGCCTTCGACCCATCATGCATCCATCCATCATCCATCCATCCATCCATCCATCCATCCATCTACTTCATTCATTTTTGCCATTGAATGAAACCAGACAACTGTTTGATCGATGATTTAAAATGATCTAATTAATGAATATGATGCAAATGCAAAAGGACAAATCAGAGGATAAAAATTAAAAATTAAATAAAACAAAAATGACAAAAAGTCTATTTGATGACAGTCTCTGTTCTTATCATCACCGAGGCAAATAAAAATGTTTTATTATCATCATTAGTGATGGGTAAATAAACAGTCTAAGTAAAAGTATTGTTAATTTATAATTAAAGTGGCTCAAGTAAAAGTACTTTAACAGTTTACCATAAAACACTTGAGTAGTGAGTAACTACATAATGTGGGATTTATTACAACCTCATGTACTGCATTCAAACCAGTTATTTCGCTACCTTTAACATTTCTTTCACATTCTTTGTTTTCAATACAGTGGCAGATCCAGAACCAAACAAAAGTAAAACACATAGTGCTAATTCAACATAATTTACTGTCAAACCAAGAGAAAAAAAGCTGAGCAAAGTAGAGCTGGGTCATATCAAGCAATACTGATAATTATCAGTATTAATGTTGAATCATTCCTCAAGTTACATGGCAGAGTTTTTGTAACTTTACATTTAAATAATTCACAAAAGATACAATTCGACACAAAAAGCAAAAGGACACCTCAAAAAATACAAAATGTTGTAACGGGGCAAAGACAAAAATGGAATGAAAGACACAAAAACACCAAACTGACATAAAAGACATAAAAACACTATAAAAAGATTAAAACAAACAACCCCTCCAAAGAATTTTGGAGTGGTATAAAATCTAAAAATATATATCATGATAACAATAATTCTAAATGTATTGTCTATTTCTATTACAAACTAAGTAGAGGTACAGGTGTTTTTTTTTTTTTTTTAACAATAAATGTAACTAAGAGTGAGAAGTATGCTGCAAAATACATGTAAGTACTCTCAGAAGTACATGCTCATTTTTTAAACCTACTCAAATACAGGTAATGGAGTAAATGTACTTAAGTACTACCCATTGTGACCTCCGCCAAGCAAGGCGGCAGACGTAGTGTTGGTGTGTGCCTGTTAGCAACATAACTCAAAAAGTTCCAGATAGATTTTGATGAAATTTTTTTTGCACTGACCAATCAGAGGCACTGGCCATTTCAATGCTCAATTGTCACCAGTCAAAATCGAGAAGGGGTGGGAGATAACACCACAGAAACTGACAACTCGCTGAGACTATTTGAGTAAGAATTTAAACATCCATTGCAGTTTGAAATGTTACTGCATGAAAGGGACATTTTTACGCATCTGTTAGTAACATACTGCAACTCAAAAAGCTCTGGACATGTATTGATGAAATTTTCAGGCTAGCTTGGCAATGATACAACTAACAATGAATTAAGTTTTACGGGTGATCTGCATCACATTCCGGATCTAAAAATTGTTTGAATTATTCTTCACCATTGGGAGATAAGGCCACAGGGGAACTGATCATATTATATCTAGCTGAACTAATAATAATATTAATGTGATTCCAAATGTTATGGAATCTAGTAATGAAGACTGGGACTATTGATTTGTGGTGTACATACTAACATGGGGGAACTGAGTTGCTTGGTGGAGGTCTGCGCTCTGTGAGTGCTTTCTAGTTAAATTTTAAAATCTTAAATACATACAGCATACCAGAATAGCAGCAATTATCAATTCATTACCTGGTGTTGCCTGAAATCAGCAGTACACAAAGAAACAGAAGAACATCCAGAATATGGCAATGTAACAGTTTAAAAAAAAAAATTCAGCTGTTCTGGGAATGCATTATTCAAAGCACAACTGTTTCTTATGTATAACAAGACTGGAGGGTCTTCAGTTATTTTGATTAGTTGTCACCTATTAGAGTGATTGTTAAACATCTCTATTAAGCACTATCTTTCATTTTTCTGTCTTAATCACATCCCTGTACAAGACAAGCCACAACAGCTCCTAAACTCCCAGTCTATAATAAGTGATGATTAGTATGACTCAGCAGATGCAAAGAATAAATGGGACAAATCACAGTGTGACAATATGGCCACAAGCCAGTGTGCAAATGCCTTAAGATGCAGCAGAAGTAAACATATTGTACTACCTCCAAAAAAAATGCATTAAAATTCACCATCACCACCACTTTTATCTGGAAATACAATGCCAAGACATTTTTCACTTGCAATTTGATGCAAAATGGATAAAATTATCCTCTGCCCAGAGGCTGCCATCACAGATACAAAATCTTTAAACTATCCAGAAACTGGAGATGGACTGCAGTCAGGATACAAAGTGGAATCATTTGGCAAAAACCTACAGCCATATGGTTGAGTTTTCATAAAGCCAAAGCAATAAACATTGTTTGGGGTAAGATTTTGCATTTGTGTAAATTGTATTTATGGTGTGTTTTGTCTGAGAAAATTGTACATATTACATATTCTATTAAAGGTGCAATGTGTAGGATTTAGTGCCATCTAGTGGTGAAGTTGCACATCTAACCCTGTTGATTGAAGTGTGCTTAACAGAGCTTCATTGGCTGCAAAATGTGATGCTTGTCACCAGTTAGTGTTTGGATTTATTTGGTAGAAACATGGCGTGTTATGGGGAAGGAGAAGCCCTCCCTGTGCAGGTGTAAGTTTGTTATTCTAAGGTAACAAAAACACACTTTTGCTTATTCTCAGGTGATTATGCACGAATGAAAGCATATTGTTTTTTGTCTATAAACAGATACCTCTAAACCCTACACACTGCACATTTACAGGCCAGGTCCAAGTTTTGGTTCCACTGGATATATTTGGTCACTCAGTACTACTTTCCACTGTAGTCACTCTGTTGTATCATATCAAAAAACCTTGAAATAATTTATATTCATTCACATCAACAAGTCAAAATGACAAAAAATAAAGTCCTCTATGCAAAGCAAATGATATAAAAAATGTTCACAATTAACATATAGGTTTGTGAACATGACAGGATGCTTTACTGCTTGTTTGTATTTCTTTAATTTGAGCAGAGCTGGTTTCATTGTAATCTCAGAGCTCAAGGCAGCAGCGATTAGAGTTAAGGTAAGAGGTCCTTTCAATTCTAAACACTTGTGCATACACTCATTTGCACTTGTAAATCAACAAGCGTTGCCAGCGTGTGTGTGATTTGCAGTTCTCGAAATGAAACCCATTCTCCTCGTGGTAAACCATCAGCGTGTTTGGTTCGGTCGCCAGGTTTACAAGACATTTCATTGATTCAACAGCCTGAGCCGCATTTTAAAACACAGCAAGAGCGAGCCGACTCTGACCCAATAAGAGGTGTGGAAATTAACATAATTTCTCAAGTGTCAGAAGCTAGTCAACAAGTCTGTGCAGCAATTTAAAAATTAATTGGGGACTCTGTTTAAAAAGCTTAGGGCCAAATTAAATAGGCTTTTGGCTATGGAAATGCCACTCAAGCATGATGATACTTAAGCATTTCCTTTTAAAATTCCCCAAAACAGAAACAGCAGACTTTAGCCATCCCTGCATACTAAGGAGATGCTTTTGCACATCTTTCTGCCCTTGGTGGTATGTGCATTTCTGTTCAAATGTATATGGGTTTGATTTCAAGTGAAGTGTTTGTATTGGCATCTACTGTCTAGAGACCAGTCTTTCATGCATTTGTTTTATTGCCATCCAAGATCTTTAGTGACACAACATATGCAGATGAATAAACAGACATATGTAGGGGAGACCGGGGTTAGTTGTCAGAAGGGTTGGTTGTCACATTCATTAGATCTCGCTCCCTAGAGGGCGCTGTTTAGAAATGTTGGTATTGAAATTTTCAGAATTGGGGTCAGAGATTACCTCCATGGTCATTTCAGCAGTCAGACACTTGAGAGGATGAGAGGATTTTTTGTGTTTTTGTGTCAAAATGTAACTTTTCAGTTTTTCTCTATTCCTTTTCTACGATTTTACACAATGGGTATATAATAAAACACGTATTACCATTAAAAAGTATAAAGGGAGAGCTACAGTTAACAGTTGTTTTTTTTCTTAGCTAGGATACAAAATGTGATTGATAGCTTAATTCCAAGCTAAAAATTCCAGTTGGGGATGGTTGTCACATGTGACATCCAGAAGAGACGTGGGTGCAGTGTGTCCAGTGCAAACAGTGGACATACCAGGACTGCACAGCTGGACAACCACTGTACATCTGTCAGAAGTGTGTGTCTGAAATTGAGTGACTGACATGATTTGAGTAGGACTATTAGGCTACTGTTCTTTTTTATTGTTCTTTATATCGTTATGTGAAGCTCTGTGGAATAGCGTACACCTGGGATGTTTGTTATTGTTCTTTGTGTTAGATTGTTATAAACTGAAATGTGTTGAAGGACACCAAGTTCATAGTGTAACGGTCATAATAAAGAGTTCCCCTTCAGATGGTTTTGGAAGTTTGTATCATTCAGTGGCGGTCCGTGCATTTCACTCGTAGGCCTTCAGTGATGTCCTACTTAGTCCGACTTGAATAAATATCCCTCATAATACCATCATTTATGACACCACGGCTGGAGAAATCATATACAGAAGCACA
>JAQQAE010010555.1:0-14042 GCA_029823295.1 Pseudamia nigra | reverse complement strand
AAATTTAAAAAAGCATCATCATTATAGTTAAAATTAACAAAATTATCAATTAAAAAATGAAAGAATAAGTGAACAAAATGAACAAAATAAGCAACAAATGAACAAAAACAGCAACAAAATTAATTGAGTAATGAACAAAATAAACTAAACTGAATGAAAAGTATCCCTAAAATTAATAACACATTCAATTAACCAAAACAGGGGAAGAAAATAATGAACAAAGTAAACAAGAAAATGAACCAAATGAGCAACAATATGAACAAAATAACAAACAAAATGAACCAAATTGAAAAAAGCAGCATCAGTATTGCTAAAGTTAACAAATTAATCAATCTCAATCAATTAACAAAATAATCACAATAAAACAATAGGAAAAAAGTGAACAAAATGAACAAAAGACGCAACAAAATTAACTGAGCAATGAACAAAGTTACCCACATTGAACAAAAAATAATTTCAGTATTCCCAAAGAGATTAAAATAATGAATAAAAGAAAGCAAAGGAAGTAAATAATGAAGAAAATAAACAGAACGTGCAACCAAATGAATCAAAATAAACAAAATTATCAAGGAAATGAACTAAAGCAGAATTAACTCTATGACTATGACTGATTCAGTCGGGTGGGTAGTCTCATTGCCTCTTCTACACTGGTGTGTTGGCTCCAGCCACAGAATCTCCATGTGTGTCCTTATCACAGCGGAGCAGCTGCCGTGCGCAAGGAATCCACACATGCCATGCTCCATGCATATGTCATAAATCCGAACGGGGACTTCTGCAAAAAGTTTCAGTGTGGCGGGGAGGCAATAGCACGGGGCTGCTCGAATGAGTCCAATTAGTCGGAAGGAAACAGAGCAAAAGGTTGTGAAATGAAAGTGGGTGCACATCAAGGGAAAGTGAACAACAGCGTGTGCCTGTGAACAACACTGCTATTGTGTGGATGACAACAACAAAATGAGCCAACATGGACAAACTAAGCAACAACTTGAGCAAAAATGAGCATGAGAAACATGGAGCAAAATAAGCAATAAAATGAACAAAATGACCAACAACATCAGCTGCGAAGTAAAAAATCATTTTAAACTGACATAACTACTTTTATTTTCCTGTAAATGATTTCACATATGATAACATTTTAGTGTATTTTACACTCTACAGTATATGTAAAAGATGAGAGGCTTGAGATAAAATGAAGATTAAATGTTAAACTGACAAAATAATACAGAGAACTAATGAAAATCGGCAAAAGAATTAAGAAATATGAGCAAGTTGAAGAAAATCAGAACAAAATCATGCCCTGAATGACAAAATAGTCAACAAAATGTGAATAAAAGAACCAAATTTATAATGAAATTCACAAACTTTAAAAAAAATGGGGCAAAACAATCTCCAAGAAAAAAAATAAAATAATCAAGAAAATGGAAACAATTAACAAAATAATCATGAAAAGAACAAAATAAGGAATGACGTTAGCACAACTTAAAGAAAATAAATCAACCCCAAATAAAATAAATTGACAAAATTATTTTAAAAATACATTTAAGAAAATATCAACAATATTACATTCACAATAAACAAAAATAATCAACAGAATTAAGAAAGGAACACTATAATCATGAAAAAATCGACAGATAGTAAGTCATAAAATGAAAAAACATGTACCAAAAATGAACAAAATAATCCATAAAATGAAGAAAACAATTAACCAAACAAATCAACAGGTAACAATGGCAGCAAATGTACAAAATAACTGAAGAAAAGTAAGCAAATCAAAAATAGGACAAAATGACACCTAATATAAATAAAATGGTCAAAAAGAAAGGGAAAAACTTATTAAAACAATGGAAAAAAAATGAATAAATTACATAAGAAAATGAAGAAAATGAACATCAAAATGAACTGAAATTGAACTACAAAGGAACAAAATAGAAAAAAGTTAAAATGATTATATTGATGACATAAATGAACAAAACTAACAACAAACATAGCAACCAAACGAACAGAATAATCAGTAAAATTTACTTCTATATAGTCTTATAAAAAAAATTATCCCCAAAATGAACAAATTAATAAAATGGACAGATAGGTCAACAAGATGAGCAAAAATGAAGAATGTAATGAAGGAAATGAACATCTAAGAAATGAAGAAAATAAATGAAATCAGCCACAAATGAAACTAAAAGGAACAAAAATTATAAAAATCCAACATGATAAAAAACAAAACACGGCAGGTACTGTAAGCAAAAATTCATCAACCTACTGAAGAAAATAAACAATAAAATGAACAACAATGTACATAAAAGGGAACAAATGTACCTCAAAATCAACTAAATGAACAGAATTATTAATCAAATGACTAAAATGAGAGAAAAAAAATGCACAGTCTAGAAGATGAATAGAAATGAACAAAAGTGTAACTTATAGTTGTAAACCATGATAACAGAAAATCATAGAGATGTGAACTTAAACTGTTGAAGTGCGTGGAAAATAAGAATTGTGTATATTGTGGGAAACAAAGAGTATGGATTTCAGTTCCAGGTGAAAATGGTCACCAGCCTCTAATTTACCGAGTCTAATAATGATCTTTACATCTGCTCTTTGCTCTGTCTGTCCGTCTGTCCAGTCACACTCTGGTTCTCCTCGTGGTCATCGTCGGTGTACGTCTCACGGCTCGGATGGAACACGCATGTATTTCAGCCTTTTGTGTCGAATGTTGAAGGGCATTTTAAAAGTACAACAGCTGGAAATGCTGGGGATGCCATGTTCGTCAAAATAACAAGGCACAAACAGAGACCCTGTAATCACCTGGCATTTTAAAGTGGAGGTGGTGAAGAGTTGGAAACAAAATGCAGTCACACGCAGCAGTTTCTAAGTCTCAGCCTCACGGAGAAGATTTTAAAAACTCAATGGTGTGAGGTTTGTGAGAGCAGCGTGAAGCTTTTCCAATATTCTTGAGTTTAACATGCAAGCACATGTGAAGAAACAGAAAGTTCCCCCTCCAGGATGGTATTAGTCTACATTGTTCATTTTCACAGTGCAAATGCCCTGTTTTTTCCTTTTGTATTTGTCTGTGTACCTGAAAAGTACACTGTGTCACTGAGTAGAACAGTACAATTATATTGTAAGAAGTACAAAACCTTTTTCTTTTCACTTTATTTAATAGAAAAGTAAAACCTGGGAGAGAAGGGGAAAATATTTGATTAACTGCTTATTTAAAAAGAACAATTCTTTTTCTAATAAGGTCAAGTTGTTGCGTAAAATTTAAATACATACAGAATGAGATGATTTACAAAAAAGAACATATCTGAGTGAAAATAACACACAAAGACAATGTTGAAACTGAAGAATGTCAATGTTTTTATCATTTTGAAAATTGATCATAATAATGAATTGGATTTATATAGTGCTTTTCAAATCTCCTTTGTAAAGCACTTACACTGAATCCATTATTCACTCCACATTTACTCCTGGTGGTGGTAAACTCCATCTGTAGTCACAGCAGCCCTGGGGCAGACTGATGGGAACATGGGCTCTCTCTGACCACCACCAAAAATTCATACATTCACATCCATAAAAAAAGCAAGATGGGTGAAGTGTCTTGCCCAAGGACACAGCAGAGACTGGGGTGGAGCAGGATTTGGACCTCCAACCCTCTGGTTAGTGGATGACCCACTGTACCTCCTGAGTCTTTGATGCCAGGAACACACTTCAAAAATGTTGAGAAATTGGTAGGAAAAACCTGGAAAGGTTGTAAACTACTTAACAACACATCCAATAGAATATCTCCGTTAACTACATTAACTGGCATCTGACTAGGTGTAAAGAGCATCCCATAGAGGCTGATATGCTGCTAATCACTAACCAGTTACAACATAAACTGGCATTTTACCAATTCAACTTCATAATACTAACTGCTAGAATATGTTTGAAAAGCAAAATAAATAGCAAAGAGCCATGCAATGAATAAATTCATTTTCTACCCCTTAATCCTCTCAAAGGTCGGGAGGACACTGGAGCCTGAGAACCATGCAAACACAGGGAGAACATGCAAACTCCACACATGGGGGTCTTTAAGGGTTAAAATAGCTTGGATCCCCTGATAAAACTGCATTAAAACAGAGGATTCTGTGGTGGACATCACTGTCTGGGCTCAGGAACACTTTCCAAAAACCAGTGACTGTGAACACAGTTCATTGCTGCCTCCACAATCCAACTTGAAATTCTTCCATGCAAAGAGGAAACACTTTGTAACTCAGATCTAGAAATGCTGCCACCTTCTGTGGGGCCAGGATTATTTAAGATGGACTGAGGCAAAGTGGAAAACTGTCCTGTTGTCAAAAGTCAAATGTTTACATTCTTCTAGTTCAGAAGCCAGTATCTATGATGGCCTGGGGGTGCATGACTGCACATGGCATGGGTAACCTGCACATTTGTGATGTCAATATTAACCCTTAAGGACCTAAGTGGAAGATTTTTTGCAGGGCCTTACTCCATTTATTTTGCTTTTCATATTCTAGCAATTAGTATCATAACATTGAATAGTAAAGTGCCAATTCATGAGATGAGATTAATATTATTGTCCCAAAGGAAATTTGCCTTGGGCTAAAGGTGCCAGGAGCAGCTGCATATTTGATGTTCACATAAACACAGATACAACCACACATGACAATACAGTGCTTCAGAGGGCTGTACATTCTAATTTGCATTGTTGAAAAAGAACAATTTGCTAATGATTTTGCAAAGAACAGCAAATTTGAATGCTTTTTGACTGTGCCATGGTTGGTCATGTACTGTAGGTCTTTGGAGGTTAATGATGGACAATACACTATAGATTCTTGGTTCAACATTTGCTGGCATTGTCTTTTTCGCAGAAAGGTTTGTTCATCTAAGCAAGACAATCCAAACCCGCATCTATTCAAACAGCATGGCTCTGTAATAAAAGCATCAAGGTGCTAAAGTGGCCTTGCCACCCACTGAAGCGGTTGGCACATTATGAAAAGTAGAATACAACAAGGAAGACGGTGAGTTGTTGGAGCAGCTGAAGTCCTACATCAAGCACAAATGGGAAAACATTGGACCTGTCAGAATAACAGGAAGTGCTCTCTTCTGTTGCCAGACACAGAGTGTTTGTAAAAAAAAAAAAAAAGAAGTGATGCAAGAGAGTCAGAGACAAAACCCTGGCTCGACTATGCTGAAGTGTGTTGCTGCATCAAATTCAAGATGATATTTTTTGCCTTTATTGATAGACACAGTAGAGAAAGACAAGAAGGATGGGGGGAGAGAGTGAGGAGTGACGTGCGGTGAGGGGCTGCAGGTCAGATTCTAACATGGACCTCTGTGATTAGGCCTCAGCCATGTGGGTGCGCTCTACCAGGCGAGACACTGAAGTGCCCCGAGCAGGTCATTTTTCAACAGCACTTCTCATTTTCAGTGTTATTTATACTGTTTGTGCTATTTTCAATAAATAGGAGGTTTCAGTGTTTTGTAAGTCACTGCATTATGTTTGTAGTTACATTTTATAGTGACTCAACTTTTTTGGGAACAGGGTTGTAATCTGTCATAACTGATTTTTGTCTAAGGAAAGTTACAAAACAGTCTAGTCAAATAACAGTCCACACCAAAAAAATTACATTTATTTTAACCGCATAAAATACTTAGTTTAGTTTTATTTTATTTAACAAGGACCATTCTCGAAAAACTTGAATACAATCAGAGAAAAGATGCTTTATTTCAAATTTAGCTACTAGCCATCTGAAGTCCCTGGACAGGTGAGCAACATAAAGAGTGTACAACAAGATACTACAACAATTTTAACCAGGTATCAATATAAAAGGTCAAAACATACATACCTGAAAACACCGAACCCTAAATCCCACCTATACCAGCCTAATGTCATAACATAAAACACACTGATACAGAAATCTATAAGCACTCACATACGCACCAAGTCATAAAATATTCACATTAGAAACTAGAACCTGTCACCTTTTCAACCACAGACAATGTTGCTTAATTACCTGTCAGTCTAGCGGAGCCCGGTTGTTTGATCAGGGAATTTGCCAGTTTGCAAATACAGTATCTATATTCATACTAGATGTAAATACCAAATAATGCAAGAAAGTATTAAAATATTTAAATGATGTGACACTAATCACATCGAACAGCCTCCTGGCAGAGCAATGTTTGAATGGTGCGACTGGTCTAAACATTAAAGCAAATCACTTTTTATTTACGGTACGTTTCCCCCAGCTTCGTGTTTATGGTCCGTTTTTTTTTCCTTGTGTTATTGCACGGGCATGGAATGCTCTTCCCTTTGTAGCTCAAGGGGTGGTTAACATTTTTTCAGAAATCCTACTCAATTGCTTATTTTATTCAACACAAAATACATAAATGAATGAATGTTTGCATGAATAAGAAGCAAGCCTCAGAGTGTTGCACCTCTGGCGTCTCACCTTCCTGAGCCTTTGCTATGCAGGTGAACGGCTCCCCGGCTTTAAAAGGAAACATTCATCACATTTTCATTTTTTGGATTTAAGTGATTTTGATTTAATGTTTACCTTGCATCTGCCATAATCAATCTACTATTACAGTCCTGAGATAGAATGACTAAAATGATACATGTTTATTTTTCCCACTCAGGTCTAAATTCTAAGTGGGGGAGGAGGGGGTGTAAGAGGGAGCAGTGGTCCAGGAGGGGCTCTGTGAACTCATTTCCATGCATTTATGCTCACAGACAGTTCCAGCCTAGGTGCATTACATCTAGTCCTGATTCACTACAGTGTTATATTTAAATGCAGTTGTAAAATTGTGAGGGAGTAGATGTTGACCTTGAAAATTTCAGTCAATGAAATCTGCCATGTCCTTGAGACCCAAACTCAAAAATTCATAACACAGCATTGTTAAATAAGAGGAACATGAATGGAAATTGGACTTATTTTCTTCCATTTTGTTCATTTGCTCATTTTCCTGAACAAAAATGAACAAAACATTCACAAAATTTAAAAAAATTGAGAAATGAGCACTACATCCACAAAATAAATGAAATAATGGAAACTAACAAAAACAATATAATCAATAAATGAGCAAAAGTAAGCAAAATAACAAACACAAAAAGTGAACAAACTAATCAAGACAATGAATAAAATCTCCACAAAACTAAAAAAAATTACAATAAAATAATACATTAAGTTAACAAATATGTTAACAATAATTAATTAAATAGCAAAAACAATAAATGATAATTAAGAAAATGGGCAACAAATCCACAAAATGAAAAAAATCAAGGAAATAAATGACATGAACAAAATAACCAACATGAACAAAAATGAACAAGGTAATCAATAGAATGAAAAGAAATTCGCAAAATAAACCAAACTGACAGTAAAATATTTTAGAAATCAATTAAATGAGAAAATTACGTAGAAATAACAAAATAAAAGATTGACATAATCAAGACAATGGGCAAACCCTCCACAAAAATCACCAAAAATAAGCATAAAATCTAGAAATCAAAAACAACAAAAAGAAACATGAGCAACAAAATGAACCTAAATGATGACAATTTAAAAACAAAATCAATGGCAATTATAAAAAATGACGAAAATAATATATAAACCAATAAAATATCCACAATATTTTTTGTTATTAATAGAATGAAGAAAAATGAACAGGATTATATATAACATGAACCAAATAGCCACGAAATCAACAAAAGTGACATTTTTGTATCAATGAAATGAACAAAAATAAACAACATGAAATTAAAAAAATAACCAAATCTGCACAAAATGAGCTGAATTGAATTACCCCCGGTTGTGAAAAGCAGCTGTAATGAATCACATCAGCGTAGTCTGAGTCCCCGCCCCCGTGTGACTGACAGCTCCAGAACCAACTGGCTTCAGTGCTGAGATAACAATCCCTCAGCATCCTCCAATGCGCGCGCAGAGGGGCGGTGTCTCTCTTACGCAGCCTCTCGAGTACCTGAAGTTAAAACTCCTTCGCGCTATTCTCTCGGAGTGTGTGGACGCTCCAGACGGATACATGCATGGGAGTCACCGATAAGGCATCCAGCTGACTCCAGACACTTTGAGGATTTGTGGCTCTCCACTTTAAACGCAGCAGCCCCCCTCCTTCTCCCTGCACATTGACTTTTTTTCGGATGCTTTGGATCGCACCCAATATGTTGCTGTACAGACTTCTCCTGTGCGTTTCAGTCACAGGTCTCGCATCCGGCCAATCTGACAGCTCGGGATTATTTTACGCGCTCAGATCGGAGCTGTCAGAGGATGCAATTTTGGTCGCCAACAACGGAATGCGCGTGCCTTTCGGGAGATCCGTCTTTATCGATCCCATCAATGATTTGGTGATTCAGACGCAGCCCGGGGATCGCTGCAGCATCACCGTCCTGGATAATGATCCGCTTTCACAAAGACCCGGACATCTCTCTCCCAAAAAGTTTCCGTGTGATTTCGGTCCGAATGATGCGACCTACACCCACTATGGCTCCAGGAGTCCGGCGAGAGACAGAGTGAGGCTGCAGCTGAGGTACGACGCGCAAACCGAGACCGTTATCATCCCGTTTATGATGGAGGTGGAGGTAGTTTTTACGCAGCTAGAGTTACTCACTAAAAACATGCCTCTCACTGTTGATAATCTCAAGGGGATCAGTAACCCTATTGATAAGAAAATTTTAGAGTTCACTTATGATAGGAACTCTTATAAATGTGAAGTGACATCTCTGTCGAGCGGCAGCGCACTGCCGAGGTATGGGAGTCTGATTGATGGAGGCAAACTTTCCACAATGATGGAGTGTGATGAATTCACTCAAGCAGACATCCGCTACCAGCACACATTCGACCGCAAGTCTCCCAACAGGGATTACGTCCCCATGGTGGTGGAGCTGCATGATATGGAAGGCAATCTAGTAAAACAGGAGTATTTTCACCTTATGATTCGCATTAAAGAAGGCGAGGAAAACACTCCGCCCAAACCCAGCTTTGTGTCTATGATGATGATGGAGGTGAGTCAGTTTGTCATGACAGCACTTACCACTGATATGCTCGCAGCTGAGGATGCAGAGTCAAACTCGGACGAGCTCATTTTTAACATCACCTCCCCGCTCTCCTATGAGGAGGGCTACATAGTCAGCACTGATGACAGAAACCTGCCCATCACATCCTTCTACCAGAGAGACCTGCGGGATCTGAAAATAGCCTATAAGCCCCCCTCCCTGGACTCAGACACAGAGAGGATTTTTCAGCTTGAGTTTGAGGTGGTGGACACAGACGGAGCAGTCTCTGACCCCTTTGCCTTCATGATTGTTGTGAAACCCATGAATTCTTTAGCTCCTGTAGTGACACGTAACACAGGTCAGCTGCTTTATGAGGGTCAGTCTCGGCCTCTGTTCAGCACACACAACTTGGAGATCAGCGATGAGGACAACCTGGACTCTGTCACCATAACAGTGGTGGACGGGCTGCGTCACGGAGACCTTATGGTCCTCGGATCTCACAGGAAATTCTTCACCCCTGCTGACCTTGTGACAGGAGTTGTGGTGTATCAGCATGATGGAAGTGACACATATAGTGACAATATTGTTTTTAAGATGACAGATGGTAAAAATGAAGTAGAGTTTCTTTTTCCAATAACAATCGTTCCCACTGATGATGAGCCACCAATTATAAATGCAAACACTGGCCTGGTGTTATTTAAAAACCAGATGATGCCTATATCCCCTCTCATGCTCAGTGCTGCTGATATTGACTCTGAGGACTCTACTATTAAATTCACCATTGTTTCCCCCTTCTCTACAATTGGCACAGTTCTCCTGAGGCAGTCAGATGCTCCAGAGGACCCATCCTCTTGGAAGTTCAATGCTGAGGATGAAGTGTATGAGAAGGAGGTGACAGAGTGGCTGCAGAAAGACATCACAGATGGGAAGCTGTTCTATAAACACACAGGCCCGCATAACACCGATACTGTAATGGATCAGGTTGTATTCACTGTTCAGGATGACAACGACCCACCTAATGAGTCAGGAGAAAATGTGTTTTTAATTCGGATTTTACCCATCGACGACGTCCCCCCTGAGCTGTACCCTGGCACTACTCTGCAGATGACTGTGCAGGAGTACAAGCACACTCACTTTAGCAAAGAAGTTCTGCGGTACACCGATTTGGACTCTGAGGACCGTGACCTCAAGTACACTGTTATTCAGCCGCCCACAGACACAGATGAAAATAATCCGATTGTGTTCGGTTCCTTGGTTTTGACAGACAGCCCAGACACTGAAGTCACTGAATTCACCCAAGCTCAAATTAATCATCACAAAATCTCCTATGGGCCCCCTGATGTCGAGCTCGGAATCACAGCTCATGTTGTGCAATTTCGATACTCTGTTGAAGATACAGCAGGGAACAGTGAAGAGGGGGCTTTTACTATCTACCTCCAGCCTGTTAACAACAAACCTCCTCAGATTACAAACACTGGCTTTACTGTGCTTGAGCACGGAATGCACATTATCAACCTGGCTGAGCTCGACGCCACAGACCCCGATACGGAAAATAAGCAAATTACCTTTACACTTAGTCAGCCCCCTAAACATGGCCAGGTCCAGGTTGCGTTTACTGATCTAGAGAAAAAAGGAGTTTTCAAACTTGAGAATATTTCAGAAGGGAAAATATCTTATGTGCATGGTGGGGAGGAGACAGTGGCAGATGAATTCCAGCTGGATGTCAGTGACGGCATCCATGTTGTCACTGTAACAGTCAGAGTCACCGTAAAACCCATTGATGATGAAACCCCAACTATCAACCTACCTGCAGGAACAATCGGCTCTCATATGGACGTGCTGGAAAACGGAGCTACAGAAATCACCACTAATGTCATCCAAGGCCGTGATGACGATACAGATGATCTCCAGCTGACTTTTATTGTGGAAGATCCCCCAGTTATGGGAGAAATCCTGGTTAAAGGAATCCCGGCAATGAGGTTCACACAGGCTGACATTATCAACGGTGTGGTCGTGTATGCACACACAGGTGGTGAGATAGGCCTGACCTCTCAGCAGGATGGCTTTAATTTGACCCTCACAGACATGTCTGATGAGTGGACCGTAGGTGGAAATAAGGTTAATGGAGTCCACGTCCGAGTCACTATTCTCCCCGTGGACAGCCAGCCCCCGGAGGTCGGAGTTGGAGTTCAGTTCAGTGTCATTGAGGGGGGAAAATATGCCATCGGCCCTGAGCACCTAAACGCTGATGATAATGACACTCCAATAGATGATATCCTTTGCACTATTGTCGTCCAGCCCGCCGCAGGCTACGTAGAAAATATATCACCTGCCCCAGGGTCAGAGAAGTCTAGGTCAGGAACAGCTATCAGTGCTTTTACCATCAGAGACATCACGGAGGGAAATATCTACTATGTGCAGAGCATTCACAAGGGAGTAGAGCCAGTCGAGGACAGGTTCACCTTTATATGCTCCGATGGTGTCAACTTCTCTGAAAACCACTTCTTCCCGATCATTATTATTCCTGCAAATGACGAAAAGCCTGAGATCTACTTACGAGAGATCGTTGTGATGGAAGGGATGAACATTGTCATCGATACTCCAATTTTAAACGGAGCCGACATTGACATTCCACCTGAGGAGCTCTTGTTTATCATCTCCAGACCTCCCAAACATGGCAGCATTTTAAACCAGCTCTCCTCTGGCTTGGTTTTGGTGACTAACTTCACATTAGAGCAAATCAGGGAGGCATCCAGCATTATTTATGAGCACGATGACTCAGAAACAACGGAGGATAGCTTTGATGTCATTCTGACAGACGGGAAGTACTCAGTGGAGAAAACAGCCACGGTTATGATCATTCCCGTTGATGACGAGACTCCCAGAATGCTCATTAATGACGGCCTAGAGGTGGAAATAGGAGAGACCAAAGAAATCAACAACAAAGTGCTCAAAGCTACAGATTTGGATTCTGATGATAACACGTTGATGTATATTATCCTCTTTGGGCCTGGTCAGGGTCTCCTACAGAAGAAAACTCCATCTGGGTCTTTGGAGAACATCACCCTCGGGATGAATTTCACCCAGGCTGATGTGGATGAAGGACTGATTGTTTACACTCACAACGGACAGGAGGGCATCCGAGACCTGGTGAAATTTGATGTCACTGATGGAATGAACCCACTCATCGACCGGTACTTTTACATCACCGTGGGCAGCATCGACATGGTCTTCCCCGATGTGGTCAGCAAAGGTGTGTCTTTAAAAGAAGGTGGCAGAGTGACTCTCACCACTGATCTCCTCAGCACCTCAGATCTTAACAGCCCTGATGAGAACCTGGTGTTCACTGTTACAAGGGCGCCGGTTCGAGGCCACTTGGAGTGTACAGACACTCCAGGGATGCCTATTGTGTCTTTCTCTCAGCTTCAACTTGCCGGAAGCAAGATCTACTACATCCACACTGCAGACGACGAGGTGAAAATGGACAGTTTTGAGTTTGAAGTCACAGACGGCTACAATCCCATTTTCAGAACATTTAGGATCTCTATCGTCGACGTGGATAATAAGAAACCTGTAGTGACTGTGAACGGGCTCACGGTCACAGAAGGTCAGACGAAGCTTATTACACCTTTCGAGTTGAACGCTGAGGATCAGGACTCGAGCGAGAAGCTGCTGAAATTCATCATCACCCAGCTGCCCGTCCACGGAAAACTCCTTCACAACCACTCCACGCCTGTCACCAGCTTCACCAAACAAGACCTGAATGAAAACCTCATCAGCTACAAACACGATGGCACCGAATCAGCAGAGGACTCCTTCTCTTTTACCATCACCGATGGCACCCACAATGACTTTTTCGTTTTTCCAGACACTGTTTTTGAGACTCGGCGCCCGCAAACCATGAAAATCACCATCCTAGCAACTGACAATGGCATCCCTCAGATTTTGGTGAATAAAGGGGCCCTGACATTGAAGATATTGCCTACGGGTCAGCTGGGATTCCCACTCGGCCCCAAAGTGCTGAGAGCGGAGGACAGAGACAGCAGCCCGGCGTCGCTGGTGTTTCACGTCACCACGCAGCCCAAACACGGCTACGTGGTGAACCTGGGCCAAGGAAACAACTCCATCAGCACCTTCAGCCAAGGTAAGACTGCACCGTTATGAACCTGCCTTGGTCACATTAAGCCTTTCTTATTAAATGCAAATTTGTTTTTTTTTTCTGTATTGTTTTCTCCATTTTAATATTTTGGTGTATTTTTATGGCTTATTTTGTTCATTTTCTTTATTATTTCCTGTTCATTTTATGACATTTTTCATAATATGTGTTGTCTTTTTCTTTTTTAAATTTGTCTTGTCTTACTAATTTTACTTATTGGTTTCTTCATTTACTTTCCTGAGTTTCTTCTTAATATTTGGGACATTTTATACATATATGATTCATTTTCTTGATGATTTTGTCTGTTTCTTGTTTTTTTCATTAATTTGATCATTTGTACTCATTTTGTTACTTCACTATTTTCTTATTCAAAAAAATTTTTACACTTTTATTAATGAAGTTTGATAATGTGGATATGACCTCTTTCTCGATTATTTTGTCTTTTATTTTTCATTAATTTGGTGATCTTTGATTATTTGTACTCACTTTGTGTCTTATTACATTTTTGAATATTTTGTTTATCTTCTTTATTATTTGTTTTTTATATTGTTCATTTTTTGCAGACAAAATCATTTATTTTCTTGATTTTCTTTATTTTTTATAATTTTGCTCATTCTCTTAATTCTGTTTTTTACTATTTTTCATTTTCATGTATTTTATTTGAACTAGAATTTAAAACAAAAGGAAAGAACAAAACATTGGCAGAACTCAGACTCTTTAAAGTTCAAAAAGGGCGTAGGATGAA
The DNA here is from genome assembly GCA_029823295.1 of Pseudamia nigra. Taxonomy (NCBI): domain Eukaryota; kingdom Metazoa; phylum Chordata; class Actinopteri; order Kurtiformes; family Apogonidae; genus Pseudamia; species Pseudamia nigra. The sequence continues at coordinate 134 of JAQQAE010010555.1, read as the reverse complement.
GTGAAAGACCTATCTAGTCCCAACCCCTTTTTTTTTTTTTTTTACCAAATTCTAAATCAGTATCATAGCGTACCATCTTTATTTGTAGAGCACTTTAAAAACAACAACATGGCTGACCAAAGTGCTGTACCCTC
>JAQQAE010010554.1:0-14043 GCA_029823295.1 Pseudamia nigra | reverse complement strand
CATTTCGTTCATTATTTTCTTAATTTTCAGTCAAAATGCCAGGGAAACAAAACTACACTTTAGAAACTTTCTGACTTTGCTTGAGCTTTTGCCTGGATTTTGGAGTTACTACAAATTTGACATGTCATTTTTTCTGAAATCAAACATGATCGATTCAAGACACTCCAAACATTCAGTCTTAATTCACTTTACTAAGCTACTGCACTTCCCCTTTCTAGGGCAGTACATCTCTCCTGCTTTCATCGTCATGCCTACATGCTGCATATGTTTTTTTTTTTTTTTTTTTGCATCTGGGGCTGCATATCATTGTGTTTGTCTGTGTTCCCAGGCTCGCAATAAAACAGGACAAGTGGGTTATGTCCCAGAGAAATACCTGCAGTTCCCAGCATCCAACAGTCTGCTGAGCATGCTCCAGTCTTTGGCTACACTCGATGCTCGATCACATACTTCATCCAATTCAACTGAGCCTGAGCTGCACTCAGGTTGCATCAATGGAGACACTAACAGTGAGTGTGCTACAACCCAGTCAACAATAAATTTGTTTTTGTAGTAAATAAACTCCAAGAAGTTTCAGAAGACCAAATTTGTTTCTCCCAACTTTCTGGTTATCATGTGTACTGTACCTTTCCCACACACTATGCAGTAACATCTGTCATTGCTCACAATTTGGCCTTCTCTCCCAGCTCAGATGACTCTGCCATAGCCCTGGGTATTTATCAGCTCCTGTTCTGCCTGTGATAGAAACACCTGGATATACCCACTATTTATACCCCTCTTCCAGCAAGATGTTATGGACTAGTTCTTTTCTTTACAGCTGGGAACATTGTGCAACAGTGATTATGTGCAAGATGCAACACAGTGAAGTGAAAAAGCTTTTCCTGACTCAAGGGGATTTTGAGGTGAATCTATTGTTCCCTGCTTTCCCCATTGTGATTGAACATGATCAAACAGAAAGAACTCATGTACCGGCACTGTGACCTGAGTGAGTCATCTATTTTTACTTGCCGCTTGTGCATTTATGTGATAAATTTTGTTGTAAAATAGTGTTAGACTTCTTTTCTTTGTTTTTTGTAGGCAATATTCATTTAGCGCATGAGTCGTCTACCCATTATGATCAATGTGTCAGCCCTGCTTCAATACCTGAGCATTGCACATGAGTAAATCCTGTCACCTCATTATTTTTACATTCACATCGTCCTCTGCTCTGTATCTCCCTTTCTCCAGCAGTGTGTACAGTTCTCCTTATAACAATGAGAGCAGGCAGACAAGAAACTACATTTCCCCAAGAATAATTATTCCCCCTGTGTATCACTTATTCCTTGCTCTGTCTCCATGTCTCTCTTTGTCTTCTCTCTGCAGTGGTTTATGTCCGTGCACTTTATGATTATGAAGGCCAGGCGGATGAAGAGCTCTCCTTTTCTGAGGGAGCGGTGATTCGCCTGTTGAGCCGTGACACGCAGACAGATGATGGATTCTGGGAGGGAGAACTAAATGGACGGGTTGGAGTGTTCCCCTCTGTGCTGGTTGAGGATCTTAATGAGAATGGGGAGACCAGCGGAGGAGGCACAGGGGACATTCAGGTACAGTAGCAACTGTGCATTCAGGCATAAAACACTTATCAGCAACAGTAAGTCAGGCACAGTTTGTTCCTCAGTGTCTCCTTCTTGAGCCAACCTACAAATTTGCTCTTATCAGACTTTCCTCAGGCCAGAAACACTGCAAACAGTCTACGGTGCCACTTTCTTCCATGTCCCTTTACTCCTTTACCATCCCTTCCTGCCAATTTTTGAGCTGAACTATCAGCAGGGCCAGAGTTCACAAACAGCGGATCAGAACTGCTGTGTTCCTGCAGCTGTCTGATAAAAGCCCTACAGTGTAATCACAGCAGAGGTCTTATCTGTGGCACTGAGTGCTGCCCTATTAGTGGCTCAGTAACAGGAAGGAGACAACCTCTCCCTTCCTATAAGCCTGAAGACAAAACACAACAACTGGTATATTTAAAGTCCTCTGTGGGCAAGATTTGTCAAAAATCTCCTGCTTCCGGCCTTGGAAGTTTGAGTGTGTAGTGGCTGGGCACACTTTGATGTAAGTTGTCCCATTACAGTTAGACCATTTGGTTTTGACTTACGCTGAATGACCCACCAGATGTAAATATTTATGTCTAATGAGCAATTTCTTTTTGATAATTCTCTTATTAAAAGTAAAAAAAATCTAAAAATGACGATGTTCACATTTAGAGGAATACATAACTTTAATCAGTGTAAAGAGTCATTTTATTCAGTTGCTTGTCAATGGTGTCATAGTCCCTTTATGAAGAAACATGGTAAACACCAGATAAAACGTTAGAGACACAGAAATCCAATCTAGGGCTAAACCGTTGATATATTTGAATATCCATCTAGCAACCAGTGTCCATGCTGATGTATGTGGTATTGTAATGTTCATACCCCAGTAACCATTAAACAAGTTGAGTCTTCCAATGTGGAGTTGATATTTAACAATAAATTATCTAAAGTTACAATATTTCAGTAGAATCAAATGATATAATTTGTATATACAGTACATCAATAGAAACATTATCCAAACATGGGTACATTTCCTGTAGAGCTGCTGTCATCCCATCAAAGTACTCTTGCTGTCATTTTGATAAAGATCAGCAGAAATACTGATATGGCATGTAACATTTTACCTTATGTTTCCTTCTTTGTTTGTTTTTTCTTGCTTCCTGGTTGTGTTTGCTGTTATGTTCTTAAATATTCATCCAGTTTCTCTTTTATGAAACTATAAAAGCACTATAAAAACATCAGAAAATGATTCCTCTAAAGCTGCAGTTTGGTCTCTTCTGGTTAGCCATACTCAAAACCCTTACTGTCTGACAACATTCAGACTCACTGGTAAGAAAAAAACGTACAGTTTGTGTTTGTCTCTTTCTGTAGATCTCTCCATCTCTGAAGATGCCATCTTCTCTGCCGCCTCTTCCCCTGTATGACCAACCTCCCATCAGCCCTTTCACCAGCCCCGAGACCTCTACCCCTCCTCCCCTCCCACGCTCACCGTCTGCTGCACTCAACGGGGAACACAAGCCTCCACTGCCCACCTCATCACACAAAGGACCTCTGTCCTCCCACAGTAAGACACTCAGAGACAGACTCAAATTAATTCAGACAGGTTTTTTGCAGTTTGTCTTTATTGGAAATCTGTGCTTCTGTAGATCAAAGCTCCGGTAGGAGTCCTGTGTCTCCAGGATTTTCTCAGACTCAGCCACCTCGATTCACCGCTGATGGAGGCCCAGGCAAACTTCGACCTGTGAGTATTCACTGGTAAAGCGTGCTCTTATGCTGGTCACTGTCAGGACTGTAGCTATATTTTCCTACCTAGAGTTTTATTTGATGCAAAATTGCTTCAATATTTCAGATAACTACTGAAATAGCAGATTGCCTCATAAATACTAAAAGCAGACAGATGAATGTTATTGGTTTACTTTTTAAACAAAAATGGTTTGGTTTGTATCTTTAAGCAAAACTACAGACATAATGCGGTTTGTCAGAAAAGTAGGGCATTTTTGTTTTTGCCTTAACTTCACTTTTCTCTTTTCCTATGATACTTATAATAATAGATTTCTTCCTCTGCTGCAGGTGCGAGCTGCTCCTCCTCCACCAAAACAACATGCTCGGCGACAACAGGAGAAGAATGACAAGACAGAGGAGGTGGAGATCACACTGGTGTGACAGACAGACGCTGCCAGGCAGTTGTACACACATAGAAAATATACACAGATGACAGACAGACGTGTCCTGCAGGCTGGGGAGCTGAACTGAACTGAACTTAAATAAAGTGATGTGAAGTAAACTGAACTAAACTATGCCAAAGCCTCTCATCCACTCTTTGCTCCTCAAGTTGAGGAGGAGAGCAGAGAGAGGGCATAAAGGCAGAGTATCCAACTAAATAATCTCCGTATTACCTTTTTAATGAAGTGCAGCAGTAGCCGCCCCTCATCCTTCTCTGCCCTCCCTTCCATCCATTCTTGCCTTAAAACCTCACCTCATGGAGCAGCAAACCAGAGCACACAAAAGGAGGAAGACATGGAAGAATGTTTGGGGACAGGAGGAGTGTTAGGGAAAATAATGATATGTTTGGCAGGTTTTTGTTTTTTTTTTTTTTAGCCTTTTTACACTTACTTCAAAGTATTTCAGATTATTTCACCACACTGCACATTTGAGAAATTCCTCTTGTAAACAAATATTCAAAAAAGAAAAGAAAACGAAGCTCGATGAAAGAGAAAAAAAAACTGAAAAAACTTGCCAGGTTTGTCATTATTTGCAGCTGCAATTGTTGAAGGAAATGGACAGAGAAAGTGGGTGGTATCAGCGGCGCCGCATCAACAGCCCCTCCTTCACCATATATAGTCCTTATCATACGTACTCAATGTGTATTAGTACAGTACATTACTGTTGTCATAGGAATGTTATGCACAGCGTTTCTTATAGACTAACTCAGCTGAATGGGATATCTGATACGTAGTGGAAGTTTTATCTCTATCATATACTGAAAGGGCATTGTAAATACAGTCAGAAGGAGAAAAGAAGAGAAGAGAGGAGAGGAGAGGAGGAAAGAAAGAGAAAGAGGGAGGCTGGATCCTTCCTCATGCTCTTTCCTCTGCCTTTCATCCTGTCCTTCTTTCTGTCTCTCCCTCTTTTCTCTGTTCTGTCAGTGTCGACCAGTAACTATCATATGAACACATACAGTTACATAATATCGCACATGTTGCTATGCATCATCATGTGACCCGCTGTGCGTTTATCACTGATCAGTGGAAGCTGGTGATGATTTCAAAGGCACTGAAATTGTTGGTATTCACTATGTGGTGACAAAGAAAAGTTTTATTTGAGATGATATAAACAGTGGAAAATATTTGAGGTCAGAAGTTTTGGTGTTTCTAGTGATCAGACTGATGTGTATAGCTTTTATACCTACAGATCATAGCTCCTCTTAAGTTGATTTTGTTCTCTTGTAACAATAATCAGCCCACATGTAATATTTCTTTCCTTAACAGTTATTAATTTTTTTCTGTTGTCTCATAAACATCTCTGTCTGTGTTATAATATGGAAAAGAATCTTGGTTTCCCTCTCATTTCTTTTATACTTCTACTTGAATCAAAGATGGTTGAAAACAACACATGATGGATTAAAATATATATCATGCAAACAAAACAAGCAAAAGTAATTAAATCTTCTCCTTAAATACCCTTCAAGCCTTTAAATGTCCCTGCCTAAAGGGCGGTGTAGCACTTTTATTTATTTGTGACTCCCCTGAAAAGTAGCAGTACCTTACCTTAATCCACATAGCATCACAATGTACAGAAATAATTCACTGCAGATCTGAGTTATTCTGTCGTTTTGACGCTGTGACTAATCCTTTTTGTTTCAGTGTGACGGGTACATTTGTAATATCCTATGCTCTTGTAAAGAGATGGAGAGACAACTGTGGACAGTGTATTTTTTTTTCCTTAGAATTTTAATACAAAAAAAGTGTTACCACCAAGGGATGTTTTAAATGAAGACATGGAGAGAATGTGTTTTTTTTTTTTTTTGGTCTCAAGATAGGCCTGGATGTTTGTGTGTGTGGTTGTTTATAGTTGAGAGGAGGAATGTAGATGAGATCTCTGTTCGAGTCGAGTGGTCTTTCTGAGCCTCTAAACATGTGGCCTAATTCGCTTCTGCATACCTGACATCATTATAAGGACGTTAAGAATGTGTGTTTTAGTCCCAAAATGCAACACAGAAACAGACACGCCTGAAGCATTATGGTAAAGAAAAACAAGACATTAATCTGTGATGATTTCTTAATGAGTTGTCACTAGTTTTGTTGCATTGCACTTCTTTTAAATGCTGTTATTTACATAAGTTTTCTGGTTTTAGGGGGAGTTATCTTTTACTTATAGAGCACGTTTTAAATACAGTAGAGGCAAAGGTCATCTCTTGTACAGATCGATGCTCCAAATACTGTATACTGTAAGTTCATGTCAGAAAGACCAGCGCATTTACTTTGAAACATTAGGAGAAAGCATATCAGCGGGTTTTTGGATGGGCACACATATCAAAAACTGACCTTTCCAAGAGGTCGGGAGGCTGAGTTCACACAGTGGAACATCTGTGACCAGTGAAAAATCCCCATTTATAATCAGGACATAAAGTATAAACAGAAATATTAGTGGAAGATCCATTTTCATTGACCATGTTAAGAGTTAATTAGGAATTTTGTCTTTTTTAAATATAGGGGGGAGGGGAACTAAATATTAGTTTGCAAGGGAACGTAGTCAGTGTGCAGAATGGAATTAAGGCTCCATGACAGGAGATAAAGAAAGACTTAATGTTCCTGGGAGAGGTGACGCAAATCATTATGAGAATACTGCAACAGGGATACTACCTGTTTTGTTACCGGATAGATGCACAACAAATTATATCAGATGAAGTGAATATAAACATACAATAAGGCTCGTAACTCATCTTTGAAGCGATTTTTAAATTCACCTTCAGACTAACTTTGTACAAGTATTGACATGAAGCAGATGAATCACATATCTTACTGTGCTGTTAATGCTTCGGTACTGTGTTGTGTAAATTTTTTATTGCCTGTAAATTGAGTATCCCTGTGGTAGAAAAAAAACTGCATCGCTTGTTGAACCATCATTTTGTGCTAGAATCTGATCCAAAACTCTGTCCCTCGGCTCCTCTACGACCTCACATCAACTCAGCCTAGTGTGGTCAAAGCGACGAACAGCTGCCTCTCCTTGATCTCTCTGAGATCTTACAGTGGTTTTCAAACTTGTTTTGAAGTTTATGGTTTACAGCAGCTTCCCACAGAGCCTCACGTTAGAAACACTCAATCAGCCCGGATTTCACATTCAAAACGTGTGACTTTTTCTTGCCACTCGCCACTTACCAGTTGTCTGACAGTCCCTCCGGTCCCACACAGTGTTAAATTATTTGGGATGAACCTACATTTGGTTTTCATGTATTCAAGGATTTTATTTTTTTTTTCCGATGGTTTGGAAGAACTGGCCTTCTCTCTGCAGACCGTTGCCATGTGATGATAATAAGAAAAGGTGCAAAAGTCTTTCTGCATATTATTGGCTGTACAAAAACAAAGTTTGTATTTATTGTGTACAAATGTTAATTAAAAAAATATGAAAAAAAAAGGTTGGTTGTTGGTTGTATGTGGTGCCATTTATCTATACTTGCCTTTCTTAAAATACAGTTTTTATTCATTTGGTTTGTTCATTATATATTCAGTTTGGGTCACTTTCTTCTTTTTTTTTCTTCATTTTTTCCTAATAATTGTTCATTTTGTTCATTATTTCGTCTATTTTCTGAGTTACTTTTTGTTTTTATTTTGCTCTCTTTGTTTCTTATGCTACCTGTTTTTTGGGTTACTTTTTTGTTCATTATGTTGCTGATTTTTTTTCTATTTCCTGGGTTACTTGATTTATTTATTTGTTCATTTTGTACATTTTTTTTGTTCTTGTTGTTGCTTATTTGGCCTATTTTTGGGTTACTTTGTTTTGTTTTTGTTCTTTTTGTTGATTGTTTTGTCCATTTCCTGCGTTACCTTCTTTTTTGTTTGTTTAGTTGATTATTTTGTTCTCCTTTTGCTCATTTCATCTGTTTCTTAGATTACTTTGTATTTTTGTTCATTTTTTTGATTATTTTTCGTTCATTTTGTTGTTTATTTTGTGTATTTCTTGTGTTACGTGATTTTGTTTTTGTTTTCTACTCATTTGGATTTAAAGTCATCAACAGTGTCTTGAATTTAAAGAGTAAAATGCATAAAGCACAACACGGATTCCTTTACACCAAAAAATGAGATATGGTCTCAATTTCTAATGAATGTTTGTCTCTTCTTTTAATCATTTTCTTGAATATTTTGCTGATTCTGATTTTAGTGTAGAAGAAATATGGCTTCAAGTTCATATACTTTTTGTCAACTTTTACATTTACAAGCTAAAAAAGTTCATTCATGTATACCATTGTTGTACATGTTTGACTTTGCAAGGTACTCATCATGTGGTGTTTCTGTGTGTGTCTGTGTATGTGTGTGTGTGTGTTGTGCACATTTTAATGACTCTTAAGTGGGCGTGATTATGAAAACACACTGTTTAAACACCCTGGGCCAGAATTTCCTGTGTGGGTGTGGGTGTGGGGGTGGGGCAACGAAAAACACCAGCACAGGGAGAAGCAGACACTTTATTTGGACCGCAGAACACGTTGAAGATTTATATTTTTATTTTCTCAAAAACTGAACTTTAGTGTGTATCATATAAAACAAATGGACTGCTCTTCAAATAGCTCATCTTGTGTCAAACTGTATCTATGCTCCAACCCTGAAGGTAAGTAGATGATGAATCAGTAATAAGAATAATGTTTTGTTTAGTAGTGTATTATGAGCTGTTTGTTTATGTTATTTGTTTGAATGCTGTGAACAGACAGCACAGTGGAGCGCACAGCTCTGAGGGATGGTGTGTTTCCCAGACTCAGAGAGCACTACAGACACACTCTGGGACTGGAGCTCAGGGTACGTTTTGGACATTAATATACTGCATCATTTTTTACTATATCCATATATGTTCATGTTTACATGTGAATGATATTAAACAACATGAAAATGAAGATGCAATTTGTATGGTTTTGACTGGATCTTGTGACAGTGTGAGTTTGCACATTAATTCAAAACTGACAAAATAATCACCAAATCATCAAAATGAACACTTTCTAAAAAAAAAACGGACAAACAAATAAAATAATCAGCAAAATGAGAAAAATTAAGAAAACAAACAAAACTAATCAGCTCAACTAAGGAAAATAATCAAATGTGGAAAATAAGTATAAGTAGTTTTGAGTAATCCACAAATTGAAATAAAAAAATGTTAAATATTACTTACAGTTAATGCTCATTTTCCCAATTGTTTTGTTAATTTTCATTCCATGTATTATTTTTGTCTCCTTCATTCCTTTGTCCTCATTATTTTTTCTTCATTTGTGGTCTTTTGGAGATTATTTTGTTCACTTTTGATGACTAGTTTGCTCACATTGTGTTCATTTTTTTGGAATCGTGTGTTTTGTCCATAATTGTTCATTTTCTTAATTATTTTTTCTCGTTTTGTTTATGTTTTGCCTTTATAAACCTTTACAGAAAAGGTACAAATTGACACCTTAACAGTTCACCAGAACAGAGAAAATGGAATGTTTGATGCTGCTTGACTCATAATTCAGTATTCAGAAGGAAACCCTGTATAATGTTGTGGTTTGTTTTTGTATTTGTATGTTAGATAAGCTATGACACTGCAATAAAACGTGTTATTCACTTTTTTATTTATCAGAAAAAAACTATATAATCTCAGTCACCAACATGGGGCGCCATTTGATGACGTCACGCACTCGCACGCCCATATGTAAATTAGCTGTTTATTTATATTCATGTTCAACCTAAAATACTTTCCTTATTTAGATTTGCTTTAAGGAAAAGCAAAATGTTATGGTTATTGTCAATTAGAATATATGACTAAATAAATTTGACCGAGCATATGACGTCAAGTGGCGCCACCTGCTGGTGTCAACGTAAAACAAGTTACTGCGAGTCACTTTGCTTAATTAGATTTGACGTAAAAGATGAGCCGCTGTAACACGAGTCCGTTTGTTTGTGCTTGTGTGTTAAATAAACCGCAGGCTCGTCCTCTATTCAGCAGGGTGTGTAATGGAGACGATGGAATCATACGATCCGTCAGTTCTGTGTGCGTTTCATGAGCATTAGAATCAAAGGTGCAGGGTTTGTTTGAACATTTTTAATCACGTATCTGTGGCTGCGCGTGGAGATATTAAAATGTGAGTTTTCTGTCTCCTGGTGATTGTTGTCACATCAGTTTGTTCGTGTGAAGAGAACATACTAATCAAGAAAACGAAAATGAGAAGCAACAAAATGAACAAAAATGATGAACAATGAGCACACATTTTAAATTTTACCTTAAATTAAATTTTATATGATAATATATATTTTTAAATCCACTTTATTCTTTATATATATATACGAAGATGCAACAAAATGAACAAACTAATCCACAAAATAAAAAAGAAGCAACAAAATGATTAAATATGATCGAAATGAGTAACAAATTCAACAGAACTTTACAGGAAATGAACATAGCAAACAAGGGACTCAACAAATAGGAACAAAATAATGATGAAACTCATTATAAATGTTCAGCAGCCTTTTTTTAGAGACCCAAAAATGATGTACAGTATCATCCAAATGGCAAGTGACATCAGTTCAGTTTTCATTTATAAACATTTAATCTCATCGCTATCTTATTAACTTAATACATTTAAACATATTCTTTTACAGTAAAAAAAAAATGTGGCTCTCAGTTTAAAATGAGTTTTTGGTCCCATAATAATGACATTTAACTATGATGTGTGTTTTTGTACAGGTGATTGACCCATATGAATCCAGTGATTCCAGTCAGTGGCCAGATGAAAAGACCAGGCAACAGCTGATAAAAGAATGCAGAGAGAGTTCAGCTGGACCATTTTTTCTGGTGAATTAAACATTAATGGCTTTAAGTTCAATTTTTCTGAATGCTTTTTATGTATTACTTATTAAATCAGAAATGCAGAAAAGCAAACAACCTGAGGTTTTCTACAGACTGTCTGCTGCCAGGGTTTGCACTTTGCATTTCTGTCCCTTATCCCACACCCTGCTTAGTGAGACCATGTCCCGCATTGTGATTTTGAAGGTAATGCAAGCTTTCAGAGCTATGCTTCAGAGCATATTAAAGATGGGTTTCTGAGTTGTACCAAGATAATTTTCAGAGACCGCAAAACATTAGTTTCTGCGCTCCATTGCTTCTGTTATACGACTGTGCACATAAACATACAGTACGTAGTAAACATAGCTGCTGATTCTTCTGTGTCCACATGGTGGTGCTGTAGGCTCTGGTGGGGCATCAGTATGGCTCTTTCAGTCTGCCAACCCAGGTGGAGGTGTCCGAGTACCAGCTGCTGCTGCAGGAGAGCCAGCGTGCTGGCATCAGCACCTTGGAACTGGAGAGAGTTTACTGTAGAGATGAGAACACCATCCCTCCATCCTACTGCCTGAGGAGAACACGTGAACACACTGACTGTCTGCAGGTCAGACTGAACATCAGTACAGTTCATACCTTCATGCAAATTTTTAGATTTATTTATATTATTTAACTTTTCTTTAAGTAACAAATCAGCACTGTCTCTGACTGTTTCCAGGGTGTGTAGGATGAACTCAAATGTAGCACTGACTACTTGTGTCATGGCAGTAGCACACATATAACATTCATACATGAAATCATCCAGTCACAGTTACAATCATATGCATAAAACCAGCTTAGAAATAAATTAAATCAAAAACAGAAATACGCCATTTTCCAAAGACATCTGCAGATAGACTCGTCAACCTTCAAATAATTTTATGTATGGAGCAACAAACGGAACAGCTCTTTTCCCAGTTTACTATTTAGGGACAAAAAGTAAACAGTGGTCCTTAATGAAGAGTGTAGCTGCCTGATGTTTTTTGAGTTCTGTAGGGTCTGTAAGTAAGCTGAAAAACAATGAAAATATTACATCAGCTTTCAAAATGAATTACTGGTAAAGGTAATGGATTTATTTTCGAAGTGCATTTCATACAGTTAGGTCAATGAATAGGATTTTCAGAATAATAAAAGCACAAAAGTACAAGATTTATACTCTTTTTAAACTCATTTAAATTGAGTTCTCACAGAGCTATTATATTGTATAATTTCAATATGTTTATTTTGGGTATAAACTAAATTATTCTACATTCTCCGTGCAGCAGGTTGTACAGCTGAATAATCTGTCTGGCTTTGTTTCACAGGCTGAAGCAAAAAAAGAAGACAAGATCACACTGGCGGAAAAAGATAAAGAGCTGAAAAAGCTGTTTCAGGCGGCTGTTAGTCTATGTGTCCACAACGGCCTCATGATACCACAGAAAGCTCAGACCTACTACAGATCAGGTCTGGATGGAGATTACTTAACTAAACTAAACTTGAAGTACTTATTGGAGTCAAAAAATCATTAACAAGGAGAGGAGGTTCTATATTTTTAACATTTTCTGATATCTTTCCTCCTCGATGACTGTCTTTGAGACACTTTTTCAAAGTCTGTTGATGTGCAGACCAATGTTTACTTGATTAAGTAAGAAGATAATCAATAAGATGAATTTGATTGATAATGCAAATAATACTAGCACAATTTATATATGTAGGTGTTACATCATTAATGTTTTGCTACTGTGTATGTTTTTGATTATTATTGTTACATTCTACTGCTGATGTTTACCTCTGCGTTCATTTTAACCACTTTTCCTACAATTCTGTAAGATTATCATATGTTAGCATTACTGTCCTGTGAGTGTCACATACTGTATCTATATAAACTTTCATTAGCTCAGAAAGCTCGGCCTGCTTCAGCTTTGTGACACACATTGCAAATGGTCAACACGTGGAGATGCTGTAGGTGGTTTTTACTGGACAGTAAGAGTATGGAAATTGTAATCTGAAACATAACTAAACATGTCAGATAAATGTCAATAAATGCACAATATTTGCCTTTGTGATGAAATGTAGTAGAAAAATGAAGTTGTATAAAATCAGAGCATTTAAATAAAAGTACGTTATTACAGTCCACCAGTGATGATTAACATCGTGCTGTTCTTGGTGCAGCCCTTGAAGCAGATCTGCGATATGCTCTGGAAAACCGTCCTCATAGCGACATCCGGAGACGCTGCCTGGTCTATGTTCAAAAGGTCATCAGTGGAAATACCGAGGGAAAGAGCCACATGAACTCTCACCTGAAGCCACAGTCACAGGTGAAACACAACAGATTCATTTGTTTTTTTCAAGCATTAATCTATTTATATAATCTAAAAGTAGACTTGAAATGTCCTGAAACTGACAAAGCAGTTTCAGGACATTTTCCAATTATGAATATAAAAATCAAGAAAATAAACAAAAGTGAGCAAAATGTGCAACCAAATCAGAAAAAAATCAACAAAATAACTAAACAAATGAACAAAAAAATAGCAAAAATAAACTACAAAGACAGCAGAAATGAACAAAATAATCAAGAAAATGAGCCAAAGGAGGATAATAAGCAATAAAATGAGCAAAAATGAACAAAAAAATAAATACCGGTAATAAGGAAAATGAATTAAAATGACTTAAAAGTGAAAAAATAGTTCAGAAAATGAGCAAAAAATGAGCAAAATAAACAACAAAAAGAACTAAAATGAATATAAAAAAATTTAAGTAAGAAAATAAATAAAAATGAGCAATGATAAGCCAGAATGAACTAATGAGATAATGGGAGCCTTTTTGGGATCCGGCAGTGCGGGGTGTGCATTCTTGCAATTTTTCAGCTGGTCTTGAAATTTTGATCAGGAGTATATATAACATTTATGTGTTGCAAAAAATTTTTATTGTCCCTCGTTGTGAGGGTTGTGTCAGGAAGGGCATCCGACATAAAAAAAAACTGTGCCAGATCATTGGTATTTCGCTGTGGCGACCCCTGAGGGGAGCAGCCGAAAGGAGATGAAGAAGAAGATAAAACTGGATTATGTTAGAATCAAGTCCCGCCAAAAAGAGTCTTGACACAGCTACTGTAGTTTTCTGTCACTGTTGGGTTACAATAGTGTAATTTATATTAATGCATCAACGTGAAGTTTACACACTTAGGATACCGTCATGCCATGAAGTTCATGGACTTCAAATCACTCAAACATCACATGCTCGTTTCGGATGTCTGACATGTCCACATGTCGTCTGAGACACTTTCATGTTTTCATTTATAAATGTAGTCCCGGTCAGTTGTCATTGTATCTACACAACTTGTCTGTGAAGATTCTCAGTCATCCAGGTCATAGTATCCAAGGCGTGTGGTTTTTCTTCCATCGACTAGACTGGAAATTTGGTTGAAAACGTTTCGCCACCCATCCGGGAAGCT
>JAQQAE010010553.1:0-14043 GCA_029823295.1 Pseudamia nigra | reverse complement strand
ACCACCCCCGTGTACTAGCACTCTGTATATGTGCTACCCCCGTGTACTAGTACTCAGTATATGTGCAAACCCCGAGACTTCTTTTTTATTTTTATTGATTTTGTTACTTATTTTCTTAATTTTTACACATATTTTGTGATTTTTTTTTCTTCATTTCTGTGCCTTTAATGGATAATTGTCTGCATTTTCTTGGTTATTTTCTTCATTTTGTGGGCTGTTTTGTTCGTTTTTGTCCATTTTTTCTCAACTCTTCTCATATTTTTGAATTTTATGGATAATTTCGTTCACTTTCTTGATTATGTTGGTCTTTTTTATTTTCTCCCCCCTTATGCACTTATACAACAAAAGCCACACATCGATGCACTGACAATTCGCCAGAAATTTCAGGGCGACCGAGAGATGCCCGACGAAAACCACATTTCCACCCCTCATTCATATTGTCATTATTTATTTGGGTAAGCAGCGTCCCCGCGGTTATGAATCAGATCGTGGATTGTGAATTCTTCTCTCTGAGGGCTTGCGTCGGATCAGAACGAGCCCATCTCGCACAGGAAGCCAGACAAATTGCAGGGTAGAGCCCGTGTCACGCCGCGATAATTATCTGCGATTCTTAGATGCTGTCGGCCAGACGCAGCCTCTGCAGAGCGGCTCAGGCTGGTTAAAGCTGCACAAATCAGCCGCGCTTCCATCGGAGGCTTTGAAAGGAGCTTTTAATGGTTTGACGGCAAACTTTGTGCTTTTGCAAACAGAAGTGCAGATGGTCGGATTAACCTAACGCGGCCCGTCTGCGTGAAGCAACAACATAAGCCGTGATGATCCCAAATTAGGTGAAAATGCAGCAGGTCCCTGTGTTTGTTCCTTCGGCGTAGGTCTAGTAATGTCAGCATTAAACATGATTTTTTTTCTCTTTTGAATGCTTTAGTTTTGTCCGTATAAAGTCTTCAGAGATGCTCCTTTTCTTACCGGTATGTTTGATCCTCATCAGATGAAACAAGTTCATTAAAATTGAACAGTAACATTAATGAAGGCCAGTTTTTGAACCCAAAGGGTCGATGAGCTATCTCGGGATCCACACCGAGAAAAAAAGGTACTTTCAACTGTGATCATATCTCCGATTTGTAATTTTAACGGTTCTGCAAATCATAATTTAATGAAGACTGCAGTCGCTTTCTTCATTTTGATGTAATGTGAACAAACACACCAACAAAGTTAATGAAAGTTAAACACATATAACAAGAAACAACAAAAATAATGAACAATATTTACAAAAAATGAGCAAACAATGCTCGAAATGGTCCACAAAATGAACAAAAGAATGACATAATTAAGGAAAAAGTATGCAATATTCACAAAAACAATGTGCAAAATACTACACAAAAAAGGAAAAAAACAACTAAATGAACAAAACTGAGCAAAATAACCCTCGAAGTTAACAAAAAACAAAATGATAAGCAGTACAGTGGTATGAAATGAACAATGTACTAAACTAGAAAATTGTCAAACTCTGAAGAGACGACGTGGGATCAACGAGTTAAAATAGTTGAACTTGCTGGAAAAATGCATGAGTTAAATGAACGATTTTAGTGAGTAGTACTCAAAAGATCAAACACTGACGTTGCCATGGTAACCACAAATTCCGTTAGAGTTCTCCATTCATTTCCTATGGGAAAAAAAAATTGTCAAAAAAGCTTAATATTTTAAAAATGATCAAGGTTAGAATTATGAAAAGCAATATCAGAGATGAACTGAATAAGATGAACAATGTTAAGTTTGAATGGTTTGAGTCGGACAAAAAATGTAGGAGTAGTTACACGACAAAAAAACGTACAGAAGTGGAAGAAGAAGAATATTAAAGACCGAAGATAATAATAGTGGGATTGGTGAATGACTCAGCAGTCCCACTAATAATCTGCAAAATGGACAGGAACAATCAACAAAATGAAAAAAGTGAGCGAAATAACAAAAATCAACAAAATACATAACAGTACCAGCAACAGTCTGCTAAATAATCCACAAAAATAAATGATAATAATCAACAAAATTACTTGGGAAATGAATAAAAAAAATATCAAAGCAAACAGTACTGGTTGACAATAATTAACAGCCTGAACAAAATTAACAAATTCACTCTCAAAAGTATCAAAAAATAACAAAATCATAAATGGTGTACAAAATAAACCACCAAATGGATGAAAATAATAAACAAAATAATCTAAAATGACCAAAAATAACCGTCAAGATTATAAAATTAAACAGTATGAACAAAATAAAAAATGCTCAATAAGCCACAACATGGACAAAAATGAACATATTTAACAAAAAAAGCAATATAAACAATGAAAAAAGCAGCAAGTGAAATAACCCTTAAAATGAACAAAATAACAAGCAATATTATAAAATGAAATAAACAATGTACTAAATAATCCAACAAAATGGACAGTACAGGACGATAGTTAACAGCATGAACAAAAATGAACAAAATAACCCTCAAAATGATTTTAAAAAATGATAAACAATGTTGGCAAAGCTGAACAGTGTGTGAAAATAATCAACAAAATGATCAAAAATGAATAAAATAACGATCTGGGGGAAAAAATGTATTAACAAAATAAATAGTATTCAAAATCGATCATGGAATGAATAAAAATAAACAACAAAAGGGACATAATTAGCACCGTCCTACAATACTGTCAAAAATAATGTCCAAAGTACTGCACAAAATGGCACAAATTGACAAAAGTGAGTGAAATAACCATCAAAGTAAAAAAAAACCCTCAAAATAAAGAGTAATATGTGCAACAATGTACTAAATTTACAAAAATGGACAAAAATAACTCATAAAATGAACATAGAATATTTTTTAAAAAAATGGACAAAAATAATCAACAGCATGGACACACACACAAAAAGTAAAATCATATACTATATTAACGACACTGAACAAATAGTGTGGAAAATAACCCACCAAGTGGATGAAAATACTACACAAAATGAACAAAATAATCAAGGACATGAATAAAATTACAAAATGAGCCAGAAAAGGAACAAAAAAAGTCAAAAAAAAAAAAAATCAACCAAATCATCCACAAAATAAACCACAAAAACACAAAATATGCAACTAAATGAGTAGAACTGAACAAAAAGGGAACAAAACAATCCACAAAAACGAGCATGAAAAAAAAGAACAAAATAATCCAGAAAATCAAAAATGTAACAAAATTCTAAACACATTGAATGAAAATGAGCAAAGTAACGCGATACCAAATACAAGGGAAGCTGCCCTGTCTCACTCAGATGTATATGTTACCACGGCAACAGATGCTGCGCCTGTCAAAAGCACTGAAAGTGTATTTTTTTCCCTCCTGGACCCGAGCCGTGTGAAAACCCGTGCTGTGGTTTGGTGTGATCTTCATGTCGATTTCACCGTGGTTTTCTCCCCGACAGGGCTGCAGGTTTCGGGGCACGGCGGCAGCGCGAGCGTCGAAACGGCGCGCCTCCAAGCGACTCAGCCTGGCGCGGTCCCTGGACGACCTGGAGGTAGGAAGCGAGGTTTTCCTCCGCTGTTTGACTGAAACCAGCCTCGTATGAGGAGTTCCAAACCAAACTCATTTCCAACAATGGAGCGTTGTGATGTTTGAATCGCCGCAGTGTTTCCTTTTTCCACTTGGGATATCGCCAACAGTCAAATTCATGTTTTTTGTTTTTGTTTTTTTTAATTCAAGTTGATGTGAATTTTAAACTCCACCAACTTTTGTAGTAGTGCTTGTTCTGCTGGTTTGATACTTTACACTGCTGTGAAAAAAGCATTTACCTCCTTCCTGACTAATAATTTCTTGTATATTTGTCACACTTAATCATCAAACAAACATTTTTTTTTTTTTTTTGTATTTTTATTTCATTTATTTATTTCAGGCAAATGGCGAAAAGGGAGGCAAGCAATCACATGAAAAACAATGATAATAGACAATATACCAACAATGATAATAAACAATATACCAACAGTGATAATAGACAATATACCAACAATAATAATAGACCATATACCAACAATGATAATAGACAATATGCAAACAATGATAATAAACAATATTCCAACAATAACAATAAACAATATACCAACAATGATAATAAACAATATTCCAACAATAATAATAAACAATATACCAACAATGACAATATACAAACAATGATAATAAACAATATACCAACAATAACAATAAACAATATACCAACAATAATAATAAACAATATACCAACAATGATAATAAACAATATACCAACAATGATAATAAACAATATACCAACAATAATAATAAACAATATACCAACAATGATAATAGATAATACACCAACAATGGTAATGGTAAGGAAACAATAAGCGTACGTTAATTCTAGTAAATAGAGTACAGATGTAATATTAGACAAAGATACCAAAGTAAATAGAAAATGTTATTTTTAAAACTATGATTTCACTATCACCCTAAACTTAATAACTGATTGTATCACCGTTGGGGGAAACAACTGCAATTGAGCATTTGCGATAACTGGTAATAAGTCTTTCGCGTCCCTGCAGATGAGTTCTGGTCCACTCTTCTTTGCAGAACAGTCTTAATTCCGCCACATGGGGGAGTGTTTAGAGTTCGGTCAGTGTGTTTAAGGTCAGGCATCTCAATCAGGTTTAAGTTCAGACGTCCAATCCCTTCATGTTGTTTATTCTGGAGTCATCCAGAGGTGGACTTGCTGTGCGGTGAATCATTGTCCTGCTGCAGAACCCAAGTGCTCTTGAGCTGGTGGTTCATGAACTGATGACCAGGCATTTTGCTTCAGGATTCATGGCTCCATTAATTCCAGAAACTCATCCAGGTTTTGAGGCAGCACATCAGCCCCAGACCATCACATACCACCGCCGTGTTTGACTGTTGGTACGGTGATGAAGCTGTTCATTTTACACTAGATGTAACGTTATGCACACCTTCCAAAACATTCAGCTTTTGTCTCATCGTTCTGCACAATACTTTCCAAAAGTCTTGGGGATCATCAGGATGTTTTTAGGGTGCGTTCACACCAGCCCTGTTCAGTCAAACTGCGGATTGTTTGCACAGAAAGTCCGGTTCATTTGGGGAGGTGTGAATGTGTAATTGAAGTCTAGTGCGGATCAAAGAAGCAAACTGTGGTCTGTCTAAAGGTGCAGGTCTCGGTGGTGGAGTGAGGGTGAGGTAGAAGCTCTGACAGAAATATAATCAGATGAAAATACATGACAACTGCTGAAAGCACTCACGAGGACAATGAAGATGACGAGCTAATTAGAGGGAAATCGGAGGCTCTGGGATTCACCTGCACAGTCCAACAGTGACTCACAACAAAATATAAAATGACATGACATGCTCAGCAGTTCAGGAGACGTAAAGGACAAGATTCCTTGGTATGAAGAACTCGATGACATTCTTGGCACATGCCCGTCGAGCAGGAGAATACGTTATTCAGAAAGTTCGGGTTGTTTGAAAGCGAACTCAGACCAGCTGAATGTTGCAACCCCGCTCGAATCCAGTCTCCAGTCCGACCATGTCAACCCGACTATGAGGTGTGAAAACGACCTTAATTACATGTGAGACGAGACTTTGTGTTCTTTTTGGTCTGCAGTGGTTTTCACCTTTGAACTCCCCCGTGGATTTATTTTTGCCCAGTCTCTTTCTTGTTGTTGAATCATGAACACTGACCTTAACAGTGCAGCCAAAATGTGCAACCGTTATCATGTGGTAAATGAATATTTTTTGTGGATCTTGACATGTATTTTTACTTTCCTTCTAAAAATGACTCTTCATATTGTAAATGTTGCCAAACCCTGAGCTAGACCTTTAAGTATTAACTGAACTAATTTAAAAACTGCATTTTGTAATTATCTTTGTCTCATTTTAAAATTTGCCTGATGATGTGAAATATTGTAAGTGTGGCAAACATACAAAAAACACAAAACCTGGAAGGGAGCAAATAGTCTTTCATAGCACTGTACATAGAAAAGTTGGCGAGTTTGGTTAAGGTGGACATCTGATCTAACCATCTCCACCCCCCCCCCCCAATCCGTCTCCACTTTCAACACTTTTTTAACCTTTCACTTCCGTTTCCTTGAACCGCACGTTCGCTGCTACACTTGTGGCGAGGGGTGCCTCACAAAGTGGTCTTTGTGCCAGGCCCGGTCGTTTGGCCTCGCTAATGAGCACCGCACTCACATTCTGTCGTATTAACGTTGCCGAGCGGGAACGCTCTTCCTCCGGGGGTTTCTGCGTGTGTGCGTTACACACACAGACTGATTCACGTCCACCAAAGCGCACGCACACCATTCAGGCATGCCATAATTGCTCCGAATGCACACGAACACACGCACAATGCAAACCCAAACGGGGAGCGTTGCGTTGTATAGCCATGAATAAGTCGCAGTCACAGTAAGGCACACCCGCAGACCACACATTGTACTCAGCAAATCTCCCGAACATTGTTCCTACACACACCCGGCAGTAAATAGGCTCCAGGTTCTGGGCAGGTCTGGCCTACATGTACAAGAGCAGGATTAAAGATGGCTATAAAAGGTTAGAACATCTGCTGATTTTTTTTTTTTGCTTGCGTCGCCTTACTTGTATGCCTCCTTTTTAGAGCTTCACAAATAATACAAGCGCAGTCACAAGGCTGTGGCATTATGTAATAGCAAAAGGCTGTAATTTAAAAAGTCCACCGTGTCTATGGAGATATTCTTGTGGGAGTGCTGTGTGAAACATGCATAATGCAAGGTGCTACATTCTCCTGTTCATTTTTTAGGTTTCTGGATTGTTTTTTTTTTTTTTTACACAATATCAAGCTTGTTTTTTTTCCCCTGTGAAACATTTCACACTTAAAGTTGTTCATAATCTTCATTTTTAAATTTGATAATGCAGAAAACGTTATCACTATGTCACTAAATCATGCAGCCTAAAGCTCGGCACTATGGCCAGAAATCTTCTAATAATAAAACCTTTCATGTTAAACCCTTCCCTTCAAGTCAAGTTTAAAGATCCTGACTCAAAGTTTTAAAAAACAGACAATTTGTGGGCTTAAATCACGAGTGAAAGATTAAAGGTCCCATACTGTGAAAGTCCATCATTATGGGGTTGTGGGTTTCTATCAGGTCTGTGATTCCACATAAAAGCAGTGGAATATGAACTTGCTCAGTGCTACCAGTCCTGAGAAATCCAAACAACAGAGATTACGTAATAGAACTAGGTGTTGAAATCCCAGTTGATTAAGTACAGCACTTGCTTTGACTGGGTTTGTATCATCTTTATTGTCTTGCTAAAGTCCATTTGGTTTCCTCCCATGCACCACATCTTCAGTTGTGTGCCTCGGCTTCGTCGGGTGTTTTTGGCTCTTTTATATAATTTGTATAAAGCTGCCACACGTACAGAATCATGACTGATCCCAACTCGACTGTATGAGTCCGGTCGTCTGGTACATGATTGAACGTACCTCGCACACAGCTGCACGTTACCACCACCACTCACGCCTGGTAACTGGCGCCATCTACCGATAGTAAACATCGATTGCGTCGTGCCACCTATTGTCTACATGCCCAACCATTATAAAAATTGGGACGTCGAGTCGTGATTGCTGCACATCAGCGAGACTGAGTCCTGGCGATGCAACATATTGAATCAGTACCATAAGACTGAAAAATCTGGGTCAGGATCCACCGTCCATCAAGCAGATTTCCAGTTGGGTTGGGACGAGGTGACTCATAATTCTCTATATGTGGCTAGCTTAAGGGAGCATGGAATACTTATTTAGGGGTCTTGGTTTGATCTCCTAAGGATTGCAAGAACTATTATTTAAAATTTTAGGACACATCATCAGTGGTGAGAATCCTACACCACCGTACAGCCTCACCTGAAGAATAATGAGCTGTGTTGAATGTACTGAATACACTGTAGAAGCTATTGGAACACTGTTGCACATAGACAGGACCTTGGACTTCTATTTCTGAATCAGTATGAATATTTATTATATCTGAGCTGAACAAGATAATAAACTGAATTTCTGATTTCCATCCTAAATTATTTTTTTATGGATGAAACCAGAATAATCAACATCCTTCCTCATCAGTCCAAGCATGAACTATCAGTCCTTTTTTAAAACTTCATCAAAATATCTGAAAGATGCTGAAAGAGGCGTTTCTTTTTCCCTTATGCATATTTACTCTTTTTCAAAAAATGTCAACCAAGAAAAAAAACATCTCTAGAATGCCTCAGAAAAAGCATGTTTTCATTTCATTTCCATTCCAATTTGCAGACATTTCGTAATGCAACACTTCAGCATTCAGGTTAAGTACGATTTATGGAAACGCACATGTAGTCAAACCGAAGAGGAAGAAAAATCCCCCTAAAGGCACAAAAGTCACAAGTGTTCTTTAATTTAGTCACCGTGTTGTGGTGTCAGTCTTAGCATTAACACGACCTCCAACTTCCATCTCTACGTAGTCATTCTATGAATCGGGCGTAAGAGTGCATTAATATTCAGCTGACATCCCGTCCCAAACACAAAAATATCCCCAATACGTCCCAGTCCATGTCCTCTAACGCACGTGCCTGTTGCAGGAAACTTATTCTGAATGTATTACCATAACTAGTTCTCAGCTATTTTGCCTGAAAACGCAAAAGTGGTGATTTGTTTTTGTCTGCGTGAGTGCTCTCACCCTGTACTTGTATTGGTTTAGTTATGCGCCGTCACTCCTCAGTAGGTTGCATAGTAGCAGATAAAATCTGCACCCGCAAAAAACTGCAGATTTTCCAAACAAGTTTAACTAATGCTAATTTATCACATCTCAGTTCCTCCAAGCATGTGGTGACAGCTGCATGTTGTTTTAGGGTAACATTAGTATGTCAAAAATGTTATTTACAACTGAGGAGCTAAGGAGGTGTCACTTGGCAATGAAAGACGGGACGAATGAGTTTGCCAGTGATTTCCATATTTTCTGAAAACAGTGATTACGATGTCAAATTTATCACAGCTAATAAGCATAAGTACTGCGCCGAATCCTGTGGAATTTGGTCCTACTAGGAAAAAATGTAGATTCAGTATGAACCTGTTTATCAAGCTGCCACTATTAAGCCTAGCATCATCCCTGATAACGGATGCAGCTGCTTAACAAGCATCGCTGTGAGACATCTTCAGTTTCTGCAATCAGAAGTTTGCTTTGAGATATTGCACTCCTGAAAAAAATCCTTTATTCGTCTACTAGATGTAGAGCCTGTTATGTAGTTCCTGTTGGAGCTTAGAGGATGCAGTGCATAGATTATAAAAATCCAGTAACAGGGTACAGCATCTGATTTGCAATATCTTGGTGCTTGGCTCAGAAACACACTGATGCAATATGGTCTTTGTCCTATAACATCCATGAAATCATGCATCCGACTTATAGGAAGTACATCAATGCAGAACAGTGATCTGATCCATACAGTTATAAGTCCCAGCAGGCCTATACATCCCAGGTACAAACACTAAAAGGAATGTTTTATGGTTGTCAGAGCCCATTAAACTCTCATCCAGGCTCTTATTTCAAAGGCTCAGCTTCACTCTGGGTTCACGGACACAGATCGAATGGTCCACCTCTGAAAGCTGCCGGCGTAATAAACTGAAGCTCATCCAATGCATTAGCAGTTGTGTACATTAAACTTTCACGTGCACAAAGTTCAGTGCTTTCTTTCGGAAAACCAGTCACTTATTAGTGTTTTTTTTCTTGAGTAAGTGGTGCATCTAAGATGGAATTCAGATGATATACGGCCAAGTTAGCCTTTAATTACGATACATTTTCAAAATCCCAGAACAAACTGCAGTGATTTAAATGTAATATGTAACATTTCTGTATTAATGGCTCAACGTGTTCAATATTTGGACATACTCATGTGCTTCGCTGCATTTCTAAACTAACAGGTGCTACTGAGGAGCAGGACAGAGGCGTTTAAGAACTCAGGGGTGAGCACAGGCTCTACTTGCCGCTGACATAGATGTACCAAACTAATATATTTGTTAGCTTGTAAGTGGAATTGTTTAATGTCAACAAACATCAATCTCCAAACACAAACTTCATGCAGGAGCAGTATTGTGAGTCTTGGATATTGATTCTGAATTGCATGCCCCTCAAAACTTCTGCCAAGAAACACCTGTGCTCTTTAAATACCATCTTAATATGTGACCATATTTGGACGAATGGCGGTGGAGCTACCGCAGTATGTCAGAGGTCTCATGGGAAAGCTAATACTAGCCGCTAGCTTACTGACGCAGTAAAAACTTCACCAAGCATTGACAAACACAGTCATATTACAATGCTGTACTAGTGTAAACACTTACTGTTACGATCCAGTCTGAATAGGTTTCAGCTGGGGATTCACTGATCTGCACATATTCGGAGGAGGTAGGCGTGGTTTTGTGAGCTCTCTCTCCAATTAGTCTGCATTGGGAGCAGCTGGCAAACACGAACTGATAAGAGTTGATGCAGCTGCCGAGGATTAGAAAATTAGAGTTGAGGCGCTGAAAACACGAGGACAATTGAGAATCAAGAGACTTGAGAGAGAGTGTCGGAGATTCATCACAAGTGGAAGCCAGAGTTTGAGAGAACAGCTCATGAGGAAAACAGAGCTGAGCGAAAACGGACCACATCAACCCACGGACTGAGAACCAAATGTTTAGGAGCACGGTATCATCTTTTCACTTTTGTATATATTCACCGTAACAAACTCTGAATGACAGCCAGCTACTCAAGAGTGGGTTGGCTGTTTCAAACAGAATAAGAATGCGGACGGACGGACAGATGGACACCGCAGGTGCTGTTATTTGCTGGACTCTTCAGCAGACATGTGAGGTGAGTTCACAAACACAATCCTTCTCCTCTGATAGGCTAGGGATAAACACATCACCCAGGGTTAGTAGAGAGCACAAGTCACATTCTGTGCCAACACTTATGGTCCTGTGAGTTTATGTTAGGGGGGGGTGTATCTTGGGAGCTTGTCCGAGAACTGAATCATAGCGCTAGCTCCCCGTAACACTTACCCGCAACTACAGTTGAGTGTATCTCCGGTAAAACTATGCTCAATTATGTAGATAGAAGACACAGGTCAAGGTCTGACTCCACTAGCGAGTCAAGTTACTATCAATCAATCAATCAATCAATCAAACTTTATTTATATAACACCAATCATAATCACCCATTATCTCTAGGAGCTTTACAATTCAAGGCCGAAATCTACTATAGCGATATGTCAATCAAACCCCACCACAGCAGTGATTTTTCAGATTATTTGCTGTAATATCTTAATAATGGAACAAAAAGATAAATATGGACCATCAGATCACTTATCGGAGGGTTTAAATAAAATGTTTGAGACCATGATGACTCATGAGAAAAATGTATTCACTTAGTATTTTCAGACAGAAGTCCAATGTAACTCTGTGGGAGTCAGGGCCTCTTGGAGCCCACTAAGCAGTGCCCCAGCACCCGGTCAAAGCCCATTCCTAAACTCTGCCTCAAACTCTGTTCCTATGTGTTTTGACTGAGTGACCTCTAGTGGCGTAAATTACACGCTGTGCTCTGAAGTGTAGCACAGTCTTTCTATCACTCATGGTGAAGTCCAGAAACAAATACATGATAAGCTGTCAGTCATCCGGATTTACAAGGACATGGTGAGACTATTTTGGAGTTTGTTTGGGGTGGCAGTAGCTCAGGAGGTCTAGTGGATTGTCCAATAACCAGAGGGTTTGTGGTTTGAATCCTGCTTTGTGCCGGCAAGACACTTCTCCTTGCCTCCACTGTTGGTGACATTGGTGTATGACTGTGTATGAAAGTGTGGTGGTGGTTGGAGGGGCCATTGGTGCAAATTGGTAGCTACATCTCCATCAGTCTGTCCCAGGGCAGCTGTGACTACAGATGTAGTTCACCACGCCCACTGTGTGACTGTGGAGTCAATGTATAATGGTATCAGTGTAAAGCATTCTGGATCTCTGGAAAAAAAGATATATAAATCCATTATTATTTATTTTTCCTTACATTGCAAATACTGACATGTACCTTTTGCAGCCCACATACACTACCAGTCAATAGTCTGTTTTCCTCTATTTTATTATTTAAAAAATTGTACATTAACATTGAAGACATCCAAACTGTGAAAGAACACACATGGAATTGCATAGTGACCAAAAAAGCATTAAACAACCCAAAACATGCATTATATTTTTGATTTACCTTTGATGACAACATTGAGCACTCATGGTGTTCTCTTGGCAAATTCATGAAATAGTCACCTGGAATGGTTTTCACAGGTTTCCACTTTGACAGGTGTGTCTTGTTGACTTAATTTGTGCCATTTCTTGCATTCTCCTCTGGGGATGGTCCTCATGAGAGCCAGTCTCATAACTAGCTCTCTAAGCCCCAAGACAGCTCCCTAAACAAACCTCACAGGACCCTACGTGTTGCACAGAATGTGAATTGTGATTTATACTGCCCCTGGCTGTGTACATTCAGCCCTAACCTAGGAGGCGGGTATGGGTTTGTGGACTCACCCAACACGTCGGCTTGTGGATCTGGTGATTGACAATACCCTCGGAGTTCGTCTGTCTGTCGATCCACGTCTAGTTCCGGTTGAAGCCATCCCACTCTTGGGTAGAGGTTGTTGTTCAAAGTTTGTTAAGGGGAATATAAACAAAAGTGAAAGGTGACGGTGTGCACCTTGACGCTCAGTTCTCAATCGGTGGTTCGGGGTGGTCCGTTGTTTCTCAGCTCCGTCTCATCTCAATCTCTCTCTTCTCTGTTTCAACACCTCGCATCCAAAACAACTGTTTCCAATGCAGGCTAATTGAGAGTACTCACAAACCACGCCTACCTCCTCCGAATGTGTCAATCAGTAAATCCCGAGCTGAAACCACACCCCTTTGGACCAGCCCGTAACAATAGTGTTTAATGGTTTTGGCAGTTGCCCTTGGGAACACATTCAAAGTGCTTGAGATTTTTTGGACAGACTTAATTTCTTAAAGTAATGATGGACTGTGTTTCTTGCAATAATATGGACTTGTGCAGTAGTTGTAGTAGCACTAATACACGTATTGACTCTATACCCACTCTTCCTCTGCACAAGGCAACTGATATTCTAAAGCACACTGAGAAGGCAAGAGCTGGCACAAATAAACGTACATGTGAATTTTAAGCAGTGCCAGTTTCAGAATTCAAAGCTGTAATGCAAAATCTAAAGCCTGCCGCCGGTACACTCACTTTTCTGTTTACTGCATAATTCCATGCGTGTTCGTTCACACTTTTGGTGTCTTCAGTATTAATGTACAATGTTTAAAATACTAAAAATACAAAGTGTGTCCACGCTTTGACTGGGATTGCACCCAGGGTAGAGTGACATCCAGTTGTGTGAGTTGACAGGGGAGCGTTCACTTGATCTTTTTCTTGCGCTGAAGCAACAGGAGTGTTTTGATGCGTACCAAGTGTTGTGAGCTTTATGTTTTGGCATGTAGGAGGATGTACTCCTTTGTATTTCCATGCAGATCTTTTCAGCATGTGCAAATGCCCCCACCGCGCTCCACCACTCTACGCCTGTTTTTTCCTCATAACACACTGCTTGTTTTTTTTTTTTCTCTCCCTCCAAACAGATGCTTAGCGCCCGCAATGCTCGTCATCATGACAGTGTGTTCAAGTTCAGAGATGACACCATTAGCAGGCTGCTGTGCCGGTGTTCACACTGACTCTGCCTTGTGATACATCTGTTAATCTGAGCAGTTAGTTTATTCACACTGTTTTATTCAGGCATGCCGGGGAATCTGGGGCACCTCTTTTTCACCTTGAAGTTTCTCATCAGACATCTCCACGCTCGCAAGTAATAGATCTATCCTGTGGGTGTAGCAGAAAACAAGTAAAGGCATGAAGATGTAGAGGTGGAAGTAGGGAGGTAGACGGAGAGGGAAAGAGGAGGAATTTACGGCAAAGAGAGAGAGGGAGTGAGAGAGTCAGTTCGAAAGGGAGGGAGG
>JAQQAE010010552.1:0-14043 GCA_029823295.1 Pseudamia nigra | reverse complement strand
CCATCTCTGCAGCAATCCACCAATCAGGCCTGTATGGTAGAGTGGCCAGACGGAAGCCGCTGCTTAGTAAAAGGCACATGGCAGCCCGCCTGGAGTTCGCCAAAAGGCACCTGAAGGGCTCTCAGACCATGAGAAACAAAATTCTCTGGTCTGATGAGACAAAAATTGAACTCTTTGGAGTGAATACCAGGCGTTACGTTTGGAGAAAACCAGGCACCGCTCATCACCAGGCCAATAGCATCCCTACAGTGAAGTATGGTGGTGGCAGCATCATGCTGTGGGGATGTTTTTCAGCAGCAGGAAGTGGAAGACTAGTCAGGATAGAGGGAAAGATGAATGCAGTAATATACAGAGGCATCCTGGATGAAAACCTGCTCCAGAGCGCTCTTGACCTCAGACTGGGGCGACAGTTTATCTTTCAGCAGGACAGTGACCCTAAGCACACAGCCAAGATATGGAAGGAGTAGCTTCAGAACAACTCTGTGAATGTTGTTGAGTGGCCCAGCCAGAGCCCAGACCTGAATCCAATTGAACATCTCTGGAGAGATCTGAAAATCCAACCATCCAACCTGATGGAGCTTGAGAGGTTCTGCAAAGAGGAATGGACCAGACTCCCCACAGACAGGTGTGTCAAGCTTGTGGCATCATATTCAAAATTACTTGAGGCTGTAATTTCTGCCAAAGGTGCATCAACAAAGTTCTGAGCAAAGGCTGTGAATACTTATGTACACGTGGTCTCTCAGGTTCTATATTTTTAATAAATTTACAACAATTTCAAAAAACACTTTTTCACATTGTCATTATGGTGTGTAGAATTTCGAAGGGAGAAATGAATTGAATCAATTTTGGAATAAGGCTGTAACATAAGAAATTGTGGAAAAAGTGAAGCGCTATGAATACTTTCCAGATGCACTGTACATCTTTACGACAGGAGGTATTCTACTCATTGTGTCATTGTGTTTAGCTGACTTAATTTTTAGAAATTTACAAGTGTTCAAGGATGTCTGAGAGGATTTTGGGGATGTTCTCTAAATATTTAACTCAAAGCTAATATTACATATAGTAGAATGTGACTAGCTGCTGGACTCCCCATAACCTTAGTAAGACAGACAATAAGAACATGTGACTTAAAAGAATGTTCTATTTTATTATATGGTAGCATCTATTAGGGGAGCAGGAGCGAGTAAATACCTGGGGACACGACTAAAATGTGCATTTTAAGTAAGTTCCCTGTTTTAGTCTACGCTTAAGGTATCTGTAAATCCGTCAAACACCCTTTGTAATATTAATTTTTTTAAATAGTTGACAAAGAGAAAAGGTTTCACTTAATATCCCTATGGCTTTCTATGAGTCCATAATTTTATGTTAATAAGAAAACCACTCAGATCGAGGCGATGAATGAGAACTTGATGTGACTGTATTGTCAATGTATTTTTGGTCAGTGATTTTTAAAAATATGATTCGTTTGATAAAGCTGCAATTTTATCCTGTCATGGTAAAATTAAACAACAGAACCAGACTGACATGTAGAGAAATGCACCTGTCATGATATAAAATGAAATGAAAGTGAGTTCAAAGACGACACAAAATATAAATCCCTGTAGTCTAAGTACAATAAGTTATCATCTGACTCTATTTGTCTGTCATTTATCCTACCTGTAGATTTGTTGGCTCCATGCGGAGTCCTGTGAGATTTAACAATACGACAGGTCAACCAGTGTCCCAGTCTTACTCGTTTATGACTTTATAGAAGTAGTTCCTGTTTGACGCTCCCTCCCTCAGCACATGCGTCCAAGAAGCAGGCCGTGTGCCCAGTCACAGGAATGGTAACGATGCCGGGGCGCGGAAACCCTCACGTCACTGACTCACAGCGCCTTATTGTTGTTAGTCAAGTTTCGTCTATACAAGAAAAGCAACTTGGGAGGGGGGCAGCCTGAATAAAAACAGCTGATTTACAGTGATTGTTGTTTTCTTTCATTCGATATTTTCGTGGATATTCATAAAGACAAACGAGAACAAAGAAATTAAGTAAGAAAGAAAAAGGCAAGAAAAGAAAGTAGACATGTAACTCAATCTGATTCGGGAAAGGCCAAAGTGACAGAAAAAGTGGGCGTGTCCATGTGCGCACGCTCACTACGTTACTGGACGACAAGGTGCAGATCTGAGCTTCTCCACTAGAGGTCACCACAGGACCACTGTTTTCATCATATACGTTTAAAAGTGGACTCAGTGGACCTAAGATACATAATACTGTATAATCATTTGTTAAAGGGAGGTGCGATTAAACTGTAACTTAGCATTAAAGCCATGACAAAATAAAAATATATGTAAAGCTGTTGAAATACATCAGTTGCTGCTCTAATCGCGTATTTTATTGCCATAACTCAAAGTGGCTTTTGTCAATGTAACCTGCCATGCAATTGGTCATGTTTTGTTGCTAGACTAAAAGTATCACCTTAAATGCAAATTTACAAAAGACTGAACGATGTAATCAAAGCAGTTAACAAAATCAAGGCACAAAAAAGACAAGTGAGCAAAATATATACACAAATGTACACAAATAAGAAAAAATGCACAAAGAATTCAGGCAATGGTAAGGGAAAAAAGAAAAAAACAAGCTGAATATAAAGCAAATTAACAAAATAATCAAGAAAACAAAACTGGACAGAAAATGAAGAAAGATGACAAAATAATCAGGAAAATTAAGACAATTGAATGTCATCAAGAAAATAAGAGAAAGTGAAATAATACACAAAAAATTATCTAAATACTGCACATTTCTCCTGGGAACTATACAACCCTACAAAATGTCTATTTTAACTACAGTGTTTTTTAGTCTCTGGATTATTTTCATAAGTCTTTCTTTGTGATTATTTGGATTTGTCTTAATTTTCCTGGTGATTTTGTGAATTTTTCTTCATTTTACGTCCAGTTTTGTTTGTTGTCTTGATTACTTGGTTAATTTTGCTCAAAAATGGCCTTTTTTGGTGTTGCTTTGCTTTTCACAGTTATCATTGTCTTGACTATTTTGTTCATGTTTGAATTTGTATACATTTTCTAAAATAGTTTGTTCATTTTCCTTCCTTTTGTTACCCAGTTTTGTTAATTGCTTTGATTCTGTTGTTCATTCTTTTGTAAATGTATTTAGTCCTCATTTAAAGTCAAAACACAGGTGAAAGCAAAGGAAAATTTCAGACCGATTCACTCCTTGTTGTCTTGTTTTTACCTCAGTTTTGTAGGTGGAAATTTGACGCCTTATTTTTCTCTGAAATTAAATATGGTTGACTCAAGACACTTCTCATTCTCTGTCTAATTCTGATGTTAACTGTGATATGATCAAATGTGGTGTCATAGCTAATTATTTAAATTAGTTAAATAAGTTAAATGCAAGTGAGCTTGTCCTGTCTGTCCATCATGTAGACTCCCAGGCTCATCATCCTAGGATGGTTTTGATGGGTCTAGTCCAGGCAGGACTGACTGACCATTGTTGTGACGTCACAAATATCCTGAAATCCAAGTGGCACTTTCAGGTCTAGTTGCCTGAAAATAGGGGCTGTGGCTGTTTCTCCCTCAAGTGAGACTTTTGATAATTCGACACTATTTTAGAATTCTCACATCTGTTTTATGACGAGGAAAGACAGGGAAACTTATTTTTCACCACGTCTCCTTTAAAGGGGACGAAAAAGTAGGTGCAAACATGAGGACGGCGAATGCATGCTGGTGTAAACTGTGATGGACCTTTGGCCCCACTCGTGGGTTAGCGTCTGGCTCAGTCCACTGACAGCCCGACACCTGATAGCTCCAGTGTGCCACAGAGTGCAGGGAAGCAGACGCAAAGCAGGCTGCATCAGTGTGGAAACATGTGGCGGAAAGACAGCACACCTTCACCAGCAGAAGCGCTACTTCAGGATTTATTTGTCATTACTCGACTCGTGGTCCTGCGCAAAGAGTCGCGCGTAATTCTCGCAGCCTTTTAGGCGCATTTCATGGAAAACTACAGATGACAAGACCTGCAAGCTGCGGGTCGCTTTCAGCATCTACAGGGATCTCTGAGGCGGAAAATGGCGAGAAGGATGAGAGGAACTCGTGTCGTTGTTTTAGTTTTTACTTTTTCGATAACCATTTTCTGGGACGTAGATGGACAAGAAACTTTTAATGACTTAACAGGTTTCAGTTTGAATCCTCCATATTTTAACCTCGCCGAGGGGTCTCGTATCTCTGCCACAGCAACCTGCGGTCAGGATGAAGCTGGGAGACCGAGGAATGATTTATATTGTAAGCTTGTTGGAGGACCGACTGCTGGAGTTCGCACGCAAAATATACAGGTAACTAAAGTCAACCGACGGGATTCACACTGTGCGTAAAAGTCTATAAGCTGCAGAACACTGGCACTACAATGGCCAGTCACTGTCATCCGGTATAATGTACATGAAGTCAGAACACATGTACCATACTAATGACAAGGGCATTATTTGATTTTCTGAACATATTCTAACTGCTTTTTTACACCCTCATAAAAGCTGTTTTGTTGACTCGTCTCATAGTGTCCTATCAGTGCTGAGTATGCCTTTTCATAACTTATGTGGAAGCATACATAGGAGCTTGAATTGCATTACATATTAGACACACTTTGTGCTTTTAATACAAACTCAAGATTAACTTTGGCTTGCATTATTGTTCTTGGGAATACTTTTTTTATGTTACACCCATCTCCTATTAGGGTCAGTTCTGTGATTACTGCAACTCCAATGACCCCAACAAGGCCCATCCAGTGACAAATGCCATCGATGGAACAGAGCGGTGGTGGCAGAGCCCACCTCTTTCAAGGGGTCTGGTCTACAATGAGGTGAACGTTACCCTGGACCTTGGGCAGGTGAGATGATCATCCTTTA
Source organism: Pseudamia nigra (assembly GCA_029823295.1). Classification (NCBI taxonomy): domain Eukaryota; kingdom Metazoa; phylum Chordata; class Actinopteri; order Kurtiformes; family Apogonidae; genus Pseudamia; species Pseudamia nigra. Next base: position 9,151 of record JAQQAE010010552.1, on the reverse strand, counting down.
CTCCCCTATGAACAGCTGTTTACCTGCTGCTAACTGCAGTGTGGATGATGATTGCACTGCAGTGACAGTAAAATGTAGCACCTGCATGTTACAGGGGAATAGTGGGAAGTTGTGTTCTCGGCATCTTGGCCCTTGCTCTCTTCCTGGGTGATTTTGCAAAGCACCTTCAAAGTACAGTATTACAATTAAAGATAGCAGTATTTTTGCCCTATTTGTCTTTGGTACTGTCATTTACAGTCGTTGGTGAATTATTTTGTTTTTACACAGTTTTTTGACAGATATTTCAAAGGCGTTATATGATCTTGCTTTAAGTTTGAGCTTTTACGCTTTAGCCCACAGTGATCATGTGAACAATGATCTGCATTTGGATGCTGGCCAGAACTCACATTCATGCTTCTGTAACTGGTGAAAATGCTTCCATCATGACCCTCTGGCAGGAGTTTGGCTCATGGCCAATAAAATTGCACCTCATGGTCAATTATCCAGTGTGAAGAAAAAGGAATTCTGTCTCGGGATTAGGGATCAGAAAGATGTTAAATCAGATTCCACAAGTGCAGGTGGAGACGTGGACCTCTTGTGTGAAGCGTTTTGACTAGTCGAGGACTAGACTTCAAAAACAGAGCAACAAAAGAGCTCTCCTCTCTCCACACGTGTTGCATCTTGGCTCCCAGTGGGCACTGTGTCAGACAATGGGTGTGGGCTTTTCTGTCTCTGTTTTTAGACAGACTGAGCTGAGCAAAGATCCTAAATGGCTAAATATAGTCCACGCTTACCAGAGGATGGACACATGCAGGGTCTTTAGGGATGCCTGGCTTTAATACGTGGTAATGCTTAGTTTATTTGGGAGCGGGGAAAGCAGCATTATTGCATTACGGTGTGCTATAAAGAGCATGGATAGATCTCTGATTGTGACTACCAAGCCTGCCACGACACAACAACACCATCACACACACCTGTCATACACAGTTTTTTTTAAATGGCATCAGGAAAGTGTAGATAATTCTCATCTGCACTAATTTCATTTTAGGTCATAGAGTTGTTCTTACATGGTTTAACCTTCCACAATAAGAAAAGAGGATTTATAATAGACACAAGCATACAGAACATATAGAAATATCTATTTTAAACCAACTGTCAAACAGCGAAATCAGCTTTAATAGTTACTGTCAAACTAGAACTGGTGATATGGTCAACAATGTTCTCATATCAGTCAATATAGATAATCATCACAATAAATGTCAAATCAGTATTTTATTCAACTTTGAAGGTTGAGTTTGGATCCAAAGTGAAATTTGAAGGAAACACAATTATTGATATTGCTCTACAAAAGTAAATTGCAGTATCTTGGCACTTAGTGAAATTGAGAAAAATAGGCAAATTCATGGTCATGGATTCATGTAATTTGTTCTTGGATGGACATTTTTATGGCTAAGATCCATGATTACTGATTTGAGCTTTCACCTAAAAAAATCAAGGTACTGCACTCTGGCTTTGGACAGCCTCAGACAAGTATCTAGGTTTTACAAAGGCAAAGTGCTGTATCTATAATCTAAATGTGTTCATCTTTATGGTTGTCTGTTCAAACAAAAATTATGGATTTAATGGCTTTATAAACTGATGATGAAAAGTTTTGAGTGTTGAAATTGCTCATTAGTGAAGTAACCATCATGCATCTTTGATTGCAGTGTCCCTTTCTTCATACCGGGGTTTAGCAGATTAACAGAAAACATCACGATAATTCTGAAGAAAATGTTAATTAGTAACATCACTACAATATCCATATATTCTGCTGTATTGGCTATCATTTTAATTTTCTTATTTTATCAAATGTTTATGCAAACTTCACGCAACTACAAAAGAATGGAACTGGTGAAATTAACTGATTTCAACAGCTAATTGATTGATTGACTGATTGATTGATTGCAGCTTTTGGGGTCTCTGTGTCACATTAATCATGGGCTATTAATGGTCTAGTCTGTGTTGTTTTTGTTGCTTACTTTGTTTATTTGGGATCATTTTGTGTCACATTTTTGATGAAGTTCGTTTTGTACGTTTTGTTGCATAGTTTACTAATTTTCTTTATTATTTTGTGCTGATTTTTTTCTTATTTTGCTGTAATGTCAGTAATTTCAGTTAGTTTTACCTTTGCCTTTTACCTCTAATATCCAGCGAAAGACCAATGCAAAATGCATTTTGCCATCGTAGTACCTCAAGTTACTGCACACGCCTTGTTATAAAAAGACAAAATGTCTTGAAAAGAGAAAAACACCATATAAGATGCAACAGATGCAAAGAAGAGAAAGGGCAAAAAGGATTTAAAAGACAAAAGAAATGGAAAAAAGACAAACCAGTTAAAAAAACTGAAACAACGTAAAGGATATAGAATACATAAAGAAATGCAATACTCTTCAATATACTGTACTTTCATACCATCAATCAATCAGAATAACTGAAAGCAACAGTTTTCAACTGTGCATCGCATATGCATTAATTGCATTAGCATTTTTAATCAAATTAATCATACAAATAAATGAATCCTGATTAATGCGTTAATTTTGACAGCCGTAGTCAAAACGCATTTGTCTAATACAGGAAACGATAAAAATGTTGATGCAGAGAAAACACGGGAGTATTCCAAAAGCTGCTTATATCTCACAGTGTGTTACCAATGTTAAATAATGCTGGATTTGCTTCCAAATGCAGACTCGTGCATTTTACAACACATACTGGCTGTGAGGCTTCGGAAGCTTTGTAGATTTTTTTTAAACCTAAATGATGCGTTCAATGAAATATGTGGGCTAGATCCGGCTGAATGGGGTCTGTGGTTCCTTTCAAGACCAACAACACAGGTGTCTGTTGTGCCGCTATCTATACACCTCTGATTAGATAATGGTACAGTTTATGTGGAAAAGTCAGGTTCAAAGTGAGGGGCTTTTGGTTTCCGGTGATTCTTTGAAGGAAACTGCATGAAGGGATGCCTGCCTGAGTCGAGAGTAAAGTGCAGTTGTTGTTGTTTTTAAAAGAATTACAAAAATCTTTTGAGCAGCACCGAAATGTGAACACATGTAGCATTTAAAGACTAAAGGTTATGCAGTTCTTATGACAAGGCCATGCAAAATCATCTCCAGCTCACAAACCTCCTCAGGATAAGTCCTGTGTGTCGGGGGAGGCCAGTGCGAACATGATAACAACTCCCTGTTTTTGACTTCTTGTCTTTTGACCTGTGACCCATAACAAATCCCACCTTCACCCTGGAAACAACCCCTGTGATCTTCACTTTGGTCCGGTGTGACAGATAAAAGATGAAGTTTGGCCTCATTTTACCAGTAACAGGGTTCAATTTTATTAACTACGAACTTGATTTAAACAGCACATGAACTGTATTGAAGCATCGCACCAAAAGTCATGCAAAACTTGTCAGAACCTCTTCATTAAGTGGCACGTACACTAGCATTCAAATGTTTGGACACACCTTCTCCTTAAGTGTTTTCTCTTTATTGTTATTATTTTTAACATTGTACATTAATACTGGATACATCCAAAATGTGAAACAACATGTATGCAATTAATTTGTTACAATGTCACCTCGAACAGTTTCCAAAGTACATGTGAGTTCATTTGTACCATTTCTTACCATTTCATTGTGTTTTAGACCCTCAGTTGTCTATGTAGAGCAGATGAAGGGTGGGTAAGAGTTAATAGCCCTATTTGTGCTACTACAACTACTGCACAAATTCATATTTATGCCATATTCATTATGGCAAGAAGCATTCAATCAAATGAAGAGAAAAGAGAGTCCACTATTACTAAAAAAATGAAGATCAGTCAATCTGAACAATCTCAAGAACTTTAAATGTGTCAGTACCACCCTCAGAAACTGACAATTTACAGCACCTCAGATAGTGTTTGATGGTTTTGGCGACACCACTCGGAGATACATTCAGGTTCTTGAGATGTTTTGAATTAACCAACCTTCAATTCTTAAAGTAATGATGAGTATTTCTTGCCACAATCTGGATTTGTACAGTAGCTGTTGTAGCACAAATAGAGCTGTTGACTCTGTACCCACGCTTCCTCTGCACATGACAACTGTTGGTCTAAAGCACATAAAGAAGGCAAGAAATGGCACAAAATAACTCCCCTGTGAATTGAAAACCATATCCATATATGTTTTTCAACAGTTTGGATGTTTTCAGTATTAATGTACAATGTTAAAAACAATATAAACACACAAAACAAAGAAAGAGAAGATGCATCCCAACTTTTGACTGATGGTGTAGGTTGTTCAAATTACACGTTAGAGTAACTCTTCTTCTATACAATGCTACTACTTAACCATAACTTGTATATAAAAGGACAAACCCTGTGTTACATGACCCATCGGATTTCCCAAAGGCCATTTGGAAACTCGAATGTGGAGCATGTGGACAATGTCATATAGGCACCACTGCCTACTCCCTCTGATCCAAAAGTGGACTTAGAGGTGGAGTGCAAGTGCAGCCAAGATGAGCCAAGGCAAGATGGCAAAATGAATGAAATGATGATGCCTCTGGCTCAGACACGCCTGCTAATCAAAGCAGTCATGAACTTAATTATGCACAAATATCAGCCTCTGGTTTTGGCCTCTGTGTAAAAGTCACCCCTGTACCGTCCTCACACAGGTGGAAACTGGTAGGACTAAAATTGCTCTTTGTTGAAAGTTGAAAAAGTTGGAAACATATTTATTGTTGTTCTGAATTTGGCCATTTTAACACTGGGGCTTAACACTGGGAATAACTTGCTTTTGCAGCCAACCCCTCCCCAGTCGACACTGACAGTACTGCAGTTTTTGATACTTCTGAATCAGGCTCCTGGTTCAGCTGCAGAGGTGCTGCTTGCAGTCAACATATTCTCCATCACAAGTGATACAATTGCAATTCTTGAACACAACTTTCACATCCTCGTTGGAAAATTTCAGACAAAAACTGTTGCCAGGATCCAAACTTTACAAAAATTTTACATTTGGACTGTGACAACAGTCCATTTATGCAGCAGGCTCAGTAAATGCGACTTGTCCAAGTGAATCAGTTAATCATTTTAGGTTCAAGTCAGTTCAGTTCAGATTAATTCCAATTGTTAAGTTTAACTCAAGTCAATTCAGTTCAGTTGAGTTCCATTCAGTTAATTTTAGCTAAGTTCATTTCAATTTAATTCAGCTCATTTCAATTCAATTTAATTTAATTCAGTTCAATTTAAAACAATGAAATTCTTCTATAAAGGAATAGTTACTCTAATTTGCAGTTTGAATAATCTATATCACATCATGAAAGGTTATGCCCTCATCTGCATTACTTTTGTCTAGCTTTACACTCATTAAAATAAACTGCTTAATTTTTTTCTCATGTTCAAGCATAACTTTACATGGCAAGTGCTCCCACCTAAAATACTGTTTTTCCAGGAACTTTTGTCCTTGTTAAAGTATTTACAGGACACATTAGACAAGCCATTGTTCTGCTGAACATTTACACCACGTATCGGACTGCCAGTCACTCCTTTTTTCTGGGGAATGTATTTTAGGAGTCCTGACCACATGTGCTTATCTGCCTGAGTGAGCCCAGTGTGGACCATGTGAGGCAAACATACCAGGGCTTACTGCTGTCTGTCTTTCATATGATGAGACTGAGCTGTCTGTGCCTGGTGGGTGTCCAAACCTCAATGAGCTTCAGACATTATTCTTTCAAATCAACGATTCACAGATTGACTGATGGTCAAATGACTTTACAGACATTTTTATATAAAGGTTAATCTCAGGTTATTCTTCTGGGTGACAGGTGTCTGTTGTGTTGATGTTGGAGCTTTGCGGGGTTTTGTGGCTTTAAAAAAACTCTGATTACAGAACGTCTTGTTGTTTATCTATGATTTATATGCTATTTACTCCGTGGGTATGTTGTGTTTACTTTCTTTTCATTCTACTAGGGCAAAATCCTTGACTTTGTTCTATGATGAAGTCTAAATACAAGAATGTTAGAGTTCAGGTCAGCGCATTGGCTTTGATTTTGCTTACGGTTCTGCAATAATCAAGAGGCAAAGTTCCCAAGACCTAAATTTTGGAGAGATTCCCCTGAAACCTAATCTCCTCTCTCAGGGGTCCACCTCCCACTGAAGTTAGTTTGAATGTTTTACTCGCAGCCGTCGCCCCCTTTTGTGTCAGAATCCTTCGAGGCGGTATTGTGTGACATCCTTTCTGTGCTCTCACACTTGCACAAAGATTTGATTCTGTTTAAGCCTCACTGAAAGTGACCTGGCCTTCTCCTTTCACCAGCTAAATGAAGAGAAATGGAGAGGTGGTGAGAAAGTACTTAGACTGAAAACACACAGAAAAACACAAGTCTTAGACTGAGAACACTGCCCTTTCCCTGACATCAGCCCACTTTCAGAACACACATGACAGACAGAGATACAGCCTTTGGATACAGATTTACTGTGCATATGCAACAGCTTCATTAGTGATCATGACATGCAGAAGAATAAAGTTTTTTTTATACAATGCAGCTGACATAGTCCAGTCTTAGATACTACATTGGCTATTACTGTGATGACGAAGGTGATGTAAGTGTCTTTCTTTAGCTGCTCTGCCTGAGGCTCCGGGCCAACGCAGCAGATATTTACTATCCCACTAAACAGCCAGTTAGCAGTAGCACTCTGTGTCTCAGAATGCATCACAGGTGACTGCTGAATTGTGGCTCCTTTTACACTAGGAGCTGGAACATGGAAAAGCTTGTGGAGTCTAATGTGGGATCTCTTCACCTTCAGGGATTTTGTCATCAGTTCATACATGGACATGCTAATGAGAGGTCACAAGTTTACTGACGCAGGCTGTGATGTAATGGGAGATGCTGGAGAGTAGGATTTCCTTGGACTGGTGGGCTGTTGCATAAATAGTAGGGCAGCCATCAGCCTGCCTTAGTTGAGGTCATTGTTAGCATAAAGAAATTGCAGTTGTTTGCAATATCCTGTCACATGGTTCCACTATCTGGTCTTCATGAATGTAAATGAGCAAAACTTTGCAAACGTCAACTTTAGCCGTGTAAATTAAGTGTAAATATTTTAATTGACTTACATATGTATAAGAAAGTAGAAAGCTCCTGCTACCTGTCATGTTTTTTGCTCACTTTGAAAATTTGGTGCAAACTTTACCACTTTAAAGAGAGCTTAATAAATCCAGGCAAACTTGTCATTTCTTGTTTTTAAATGTAATGTCTTTAAAGGGGTGTGATATTTGGTGACAGATAGAAGTGAATTCTAGATTGCAGCTACTGAACACCACCCCATGCCCTTGGTTAGAGGCAGTCTCTGGGCTTTTTAATTAACCCTGATATTAACTCTGGCCCATAGTCAAACATATTAAGTGGCAGTAATGCACCTTAACTCTGTATACTGCCTACTGTAAAATAGAAAAAAGGTGTAGCAGTCTGTTTTAAGCTACTGAAAAAAATGATGGCACAACATGATTTTAAACAGCTCATTCAAAGGTAAAAAGCATAACGCTTTTCATTTTTGTGTTGTTATATACCAATGAAAGCAGGATGTTTTCGTTTCATTTCTGTAATTACATTCTTCCTCCTAAATCCTGGAATGTGGCAGCTCAATGATTAGCCCAGGAACCTGACCTTTATGTGTGCAGTTTGCATGTTCTCCTTCAGGTGATGGGTTTCCTCCAGGTTGTCTGGCTTCCCTCAGCCATCAAAACACATTTACTAGGTTAGCTCTCCTGTTAGTGGTACTGGCTTAAATCTGGAGTTGGCCCCCCTGCTTCTGATATATCAGGATGGGTCAGAGCTTGGATTTCCCCACAGAAAAGATTTAATGAATTGTAAAATCCAGTAAACTAAACCATTGTAGTGTAGTGTGTAGTTGTGTATAATTTTGCAATCAAATTTGAAAATCTGCAAGAAATTAGAGCCTTTTTTATTCACTGATAAAAATGTTATAAAAATGTAACTGAGAAATTTTTACTAGACTGAGCATTTGAAAGACTTTCTTCACTTGTAACTGAATTTCTTTGCATTTAATGGCCTAATTTGAGCGCATAGTGACATTTTCTTCAGGGATTCAGTGAAAAGCACGCAGACAGGTTTCCAAGTCTAGCTGCAGCTGCACCTCAGGCTTTTACAATGAGAAGATTACTACATGTAGAAACTTGCTTATATTCTCTGTATTCTCTTAAACCTACGGCGCACTTCTCTTGTGACTTTTAGCCAACTGTTCTTTGTTGATGTTTTACTAATTCTGCTATGGAGACAGAGAAAAATACACCAGACTGTCCCACTCCCCGTCCTCCACCACCTGTCGCACAAAGACAAACAGTTGTACATTGCATTGTTACAAACTGGGGGGCAACCGCTCCACCCCACTGCTTCTCTGGTTGCTCGGTATGGCAGGGCTGATCCTCTTCAGTAGAAGGTGATGCCTCTGTTTCTTTGAAATACATTCCTTGGATCTAACATCAGACTCTCAGGAGCTGTTTCATATGTCTCTGCTCTTTCAGGATTGTGGTCTCAGTATTGATTTAGTTCTTTGGCATTGCTATGCTCTTTATTTGGAATGTGGCATTAGGATGTTCAGTATTGTGCTGAAAATATACTCATATGGTGGATTTTCTGTATTTTACAAATTGAATTCCATTATGTATGACACAGTCTGACAAGTTACCACTGTGTAGCACAGTTCACAAATTTAAACTAGGGCCATAGAAAATTGTAACACACTCATTTGACTTCCTTTTAAAATTTGTAGGCTACAGTATGACATGTATGAGAACCTGTTCATGACAACATGATGATTAGTGGCTGCAGATGTGTGACCAGGCAAGAGATTTGGACACATTCACACTTTCTCCCTCAATAGTTTTTCTTAGTTTTTATTGTTTTTCCATTGTGCATTAAGGCCGAAGACATTCAAATTGTGAAAGAACATGGGATAATGTATTTTTGTATTTGTGGGGACCATCCCTGGAATGGAACACCAAGAGCTAATGCTGCTCTAGAGCAGTGGTTCTTAACCTTGTTGGAGCTACCGAACCCCACCAGCTTCACATGCGCATTCACCGAACCCTACTTTAGTGTAAAATACAGCGGTGCCTCGGATAACGACGATAATCCGTTCCGGCGTC
>JAQQAE010010551.1:0-14043 GCA_029823295.1 Pseudamia nigra | reverse complement strand
TATGCGGTTTGGACTTTTTGCCAATTTTTTCTTCTGTATGCGAATTTTTCTTTATGCGAAGAGTTCTTTATGCGAGGAACCACTGTACTGTATATACAGTAGTTGCATAATAGTTATCAACGGCTAGGTAGTACAAATAACAAGTAAAACACCATTTTGTAATGTTATAAAATTTGACCTAACGTCTACACTGAGACCTTTTCTGCCTCCTTGTTTCTTCACTTCAGATGTTGCACCTAGATGGCTTCTTCATGATGAAAATTGTACAAATTATCTCACCTCTTGTTGATATCTCTCAATTAGAACCGCTACCTGGCCAAGATGCCCCCCCCCCCTCTCTTCCACAGTTAGGACTGAGCACAGTGCAGGTCAGGTTCAAGGACAGGTCAAATATTATTTATTCATTTTTGTTTTCAAGACAGGGCACAAGGAAAGGGCACACTTTGGACTGCACAATAATACTATTTTTTATATTACAGATTTTTCTATTTTTATTTTTGAGGACAGCACCATCACCACTTACAGCTGTGACCCCTCCAGCATGTGGCTTTGTATGGGTAAAGTTGTTTTTGTTATAAATATGAAGTTTTAGAATATGAAAAAGTTCCAGAATATGACAGAGTTTTAGAACTCAGAGGAGTTACAGAACATGAAGGAATTCTGGAATATGCAGGAGCTCTGGAAGATGAAGGAGTTCTCAGATATCAAGGAGATATAAAACATGAAAGAGTTCCAGAATATGGAGTTTTAACAATATGAAGGAATTCCGGTGCCTAAATATTTTCGGACCATGAATATGCTCCACAGTATGAAGTAGTTGCAGAACATGTTGGGAGTTCTGGAATGTGAAGGAGTGCCATAATTCAAGGGAATTCCACAACATGAAATAGAAACTCCCTCATGTTCTGGAGCTCATTCATATTTCTTCTCTTCTCAAGACTATCTCTCCACTCCGTTACACAATCCGTATGTATGGAGACTGATCCCCCTGCTGGTCACAGTACATGGAAATTTCCGTAATACTTTGCCCTATGGTTTACCTATAAACCACCTGTGCTGGCCTATGTATATTACATTTAGGTACTGCTAATGTTTAAGACTGAGGTAATTGTAACTATTCTATATAAAGTTTGTATGTAGTTCATCATATTATTTAAGATCACTGTATGTTTGAAGGATTTAAGACAACACATGACACTATTTTATGCTTCTGTTCAATCTATAATAAACAACATTTTAAATGTTCATGTAAAATGTTTGAAAACATCTATTTGGCAGCACTTTTGCAGTTTTGAAATCTTCTTTAATCTTTTTATTGGGTCTGAGTTTGGAGGATGACCACAGTTTAGTTTTTAGTGTTACAACTGCAGAAGAGCCTTGATTTTTAGAATCTGAAGAAAGAGAGAAAAAAGAATTTATGACAGCAATGATTTATACAAATGTGTTTATATAAGATGAATTATTGTGCAAAGACATTTTTTCCCATCCTGAACCATTAAAATTGAAGGAAAGCAAAAACAAAACTGATTCCATTCATTGTTTTGGTGTTTGTTCAAAAACACAAAAACTATTTTTGTTTCTTTCAACTTTTCCAATGCCCTCAAACAAAATCATTTATTTTCATTTCAGTGTCAGTCTTTGGTTTTATTGACTGTAATCTTAGTTTTCCCTCTATTTTCTCCTCTGCTTCAGAAACTCTTCATCCTCTTAAAATCCTCCTCACTACTCCTAACAGTATGTCACCTCCTTTGAATAATGGAGATGTTTCATGAATTACTTTGCTGCTTCACTAGAATCTACTCCTAACTTTAGGGGAGAATTGAGAAACCACGCCCACCATTCTAAGAATCCTCTTAAAATTTCTTGTTTATCTTTACACTGGGGATTTTTACAGATACAGGCCCAAATTTTCTCAGACAGAACCAAAGACCAATAAAACAGCAATTTTACATACAATTTCAACAGATTTAAACCAACAAATTCAGACATTTTTATCGTGACATTTCCGTCCCTAACACCCATATACGGTCTTCATCCTCCGTCCCCACGACCGCTTGACCTTCCTGAATCTCACCCTCCGCCTGTTTCGCGGCGCATGATGCTGCGTAGCACATCATGTGACGTAACACGGTTGGGTTAATTTGAAGTTCATGCTGGAGTAAGCGTGTTGCATACGGCGCAGACGGTGCGGATGCTTTCCAGTGTTTTCAGTCGGAGGTGAAGCCGATTTCAGCACCGGAGCTGTCCGCGTGAACCGACGATGCCGGGCTGCTGACATCCTCTCTCTCGCGCTCTCTCTCTCTCTCTCTCTTTCTCTTTCTCTCTCTCGCTCTCTCTCTCTCCCTCCTTTTCTCTCCCTGCTCCTCTCCACACGCACAAAACGCTCTGTCATGGCGTCTTCCAACCATGTTACCCCCACCAACTGTAGCTGGTGGCCCATCTCAGCCATGGATGAAGACGCCAAAATAACAGACGGGGAGGAGTGCGAAGAGCCGACGGCGGAGCCCAAACCTTTTAATAAAGACAGGCTCGTTTTGTACCACTGGACGCAGTCTTTCACCTCTCAAAAGGTAAAAAAACAGTACAGCTTGAAAATGGAGGTGGCTCTGGTACATCTCTTGCATGACATGCTCCAGCGTGGAGCAGCCTGTGTTTGTTATGGCCAAAGCATGTTTTTGTGCATGTGTATCCCTGCACAGACCAGATCCGGAATATGAATGTGATCCTGCAGCTGGGCAGATCTCCCATTTGAGACGTTTAGAGAAGCGCTGCAGCAGGGGCTCGTTTCCTCGTCATGTAGCAGGATTGGTGGTCAATACTCAGTTGGCTGTTATTTACCACTGCATAAAGCCTCTTCATACCCCACCATCCTCCACCTTTTGTTGACATGTTGAGAATCTGTCGCCCTATAGTGACTGTGATTCCAACCTTCAGTGTGTGCTCTGATAGATGGCAGTCTGAATAATTGATTAAAATGAGGTATCTTTGTGCAAAACAAACCAAAGGCCATCTTTGCTCTTCTGCAGCTGAATCATACCTTATGTTGACATGAAGATGAGTCTGTTGAGACTACCTCAGCTGATGACAACCTGGACCTCTCCTATTATATGAGCATGGGAGGAAAATTAATGAAATGCTTTTATTTAGCACATCTTCTTCTTCTCCTTTCGGCTGCTCCCCTCAGGGATACACCTTTCAAATTCACAGAGAAATAACCATGTGTGTTTACGTATGTAAATATGACCATTATGACTTTAATCTGCACCACCCTGTAAACATACACAGTATAGTTGAAAGCATGCACCTTTACCTTCATAAAATAGCATATTCTCTTCCTCATTGACCACCTACTGTGCCCCACGCAGTACACCTTCCTGATTAACAATCATGCTCTTTACTCTGATTGATTGTCTTACATCAAACTATTGCAGTACTTCAAAAGGCTTGTCATGAGAAGTGGCTTGATGCATGCATCAGTCCTAGGAAGCAGATTGCTCCCATAGCATGCAATCAGAGCAGCTGGTACAGTATGTTTCCTCTCAGTGTGGACCAACAACCTTGAGGTGATACTCAGTCTCCACTTCAGCGAGTGGTGAAGGTTGGTTCATCACTTAAAGCTAGATGTTGGCTCATAGCCGCTCCATCTGAGCTGCTGATTGTGCCGGTTGTCACTCAGCAGAGGGTAAACACCAGTCTCACTGTCATGATTATCACCTCAGGCTGAAGCTGGAGCAGCTGCGGAGACTTTACAATCATGTGCGACGGAGCTGTCAATATCAGACTGTAGCACAATAGATCTAAGAGCAACACACTTAGTGAAACTGTTGTACTGGATTCAAGCTGCAGCTCTGATATGTCTGAACATTATATGATATGTAGCACTAATCTACCAGTAAAAACTTTGGCCACTCCTCCTTCAGTGTTTTTTCTTCTTCTTTTTTAAATCTTCAACATGGTACATTAATATTGACGACATCCAGACTGTGATACTAGATGTATGGAATATTAGTAAACCAGGGGTGAGCGACTCCAGGCCTGAATGGCCAGTATTCTGCATGTTTTCCAACTGTTAATTACCTGTATCAGGTGTGTTCAGTCAATCAGAAGCTGGAAGATACAGCTAGGGCAGGGACAGTTGGAAAACAACCAGGACACCATCCCTTGAGGCCTGAAGCTGCCCGCCCCTGTAGTAAACACAGTGTTAATCAAACCAGGACTTGTATATTTTAGACTACCCAGTGTAGCCTCTTTTAGCTTGGATGCCACTAAAATGAAACTGGTTTCTATGAGTGAAGACCAAGAGCTGCCTCTGCTGCAAAAGATAAGTTTATCAGAATTACCAGCCTCAGAAAACAGGGAGGGAACTTGTTTCATGAAAGCCCGATTCATTATAGTGTTTGAAGGTTTTGGCGACTGCACTTTCAAAGTTCTTGAGATTCTTCTGACTGACTGACCTTCATTTCTTAAAGTAATCATAGACTGTCTTTTCTCCAGTGTTTCTTGCCATAATATGGATTTGTACAGTGGTTATGGTAGCACTAATAGGGCTTTTGGCTCAGTACCCACTCTGTTTACACAAGACAACTGATGGTCAAAAGCACAGAAAGAAGGAAAGAAAAAGCAGAAATTCACTTTTGACAAGGCACACCTGTGGGTTGAAAACACTTTTGGCAGCCACCTTCTCAATTTGATGAGAATGCCAAGAGCTATCGTCATAGCTAAATGTGGCTACTTTGGACAATCGGAAAACATGTTACGTGTTGTTTAACATTGTTTGGTTTATTACATAATTCCACGCGTCTTCTTTCTCAGTTCGGATGTTTTCAGTATTAAAGGGGCAGTCTACAATGTTGAGAAACTAGCTAGTAGCCAGTTGTTTGTGGTGGACCAATATAAATGACTAAACAGGTGAACCGGCCAGTCAACTCTGCAACCTCAACAATTGCAACAACCTTACGGTTGTCAAGCTAGTATGTCTGTTCTTTTCTTCCCTGTACCAGATGTTGAAGGAATGTGAAATGTAGACTGTCTCTTCTCAGTCATCCTGTGGTTAGATAAGCTGCAGTTTTTAGCTTGGTAGTGGCTACTACTGTAACTGTTTTCAACTCCTTGAGTGCATGAGCTTATGCACTTATGCGGTTGCAAGTCATGTTGACTAGCAAGTCACTGCTACGAACAACTGGCTACTAGCTAGTTTGCCAACATCGCAGGCTGCACCTTTAATGTACAATGTTGAAAATAATAAAAACAAAGAAAAACCACTGAAACTTTTGACTGGTAGTGTAAATACATTTGTTTGTTTTCCAGGTCTTATTGCGTCACCAGCTGATTTATTAGTATTTGTACACATTGTCCATCATCTTCTTGATTATGTTTTTCATTGCTGATGAAATTTGTGAGGCTATGGATCATTTTTTTCCATTTTTGTTAACTTTGTGGATTATCTTATGAATTTGGTGAATTATTTTGTCAATTTTCTTGATTATATTGATCATTTTTGATAGTTTATGACCATTTATGCATTATTCTGCTCATGTTTTGATTATTTTGTTTACGTTTCATTTTTAAATTGTTTTGTTCATTGTTGTTTTGTTCTTATCGTTAATATTTAAATAGTAAAAACATGAAAATGCTATGTCACATGCATTTGTGAACTCCCAGGAACTAAATTTCTTTTTTGCATCTATAGATAAAAAGTTTAGGAAACACTCAATTAAAGAAATACTTACCTGGCACCCTGTTAAGTTGCTTTATGTGTGTTATATTTAGTGCATATTTTGTAACTTGCAAACACTTCCTTTCTGCAAAAAATAGACACTATTGTAAACATGCTGGTGAGTCATGACAGAGGAGTTTCTTTTCCACCAAACCAACAGCACTATCTCAGTGAAGACACCGGCGTCATCAGATGTTCAGGGATTATTTACACGAATGTCGTTACCTCAGCAAGTTTCTGAGGAAAGATGAGAGCTGTGTGTGTTGTTGAGTTTCTCAGCTGCACAACATCTCCTCCTTCCTGTGTTTTAATAGAGCTTCATATTAACAGCTACTCTAACTGTGTCATACAGTATGTTCATCTCAGTCACGCATAATGTATGGTGAGCCCAACAAACAAGGCATAGATAGAGACAGCCGGCACTTTGGAGAAACAGCACATTTAGAGGCCAGATGCACAGATCAATACAGACCTGGCAACCCCAGAGGCTGCAGGTTAGAGATTTACACCTTCTATAGGTACATCGGATCTGAGACCGTAACGCTCTGCTTTTCTCTCATGGTGGACGGTAGGGGAGAGAGGGGTACAACTTACCACTTCATTTTGGCCAGATAGTTGAAAAATAAATTACACTGATTGCATTTTTATACTATTGAGCAACAAATAGCAACTAAAAGTAAACATATTGTGAAAAATGCTGTACTTTTTTCTTAAAAAATTGATCTGGGTGCTTCAAAAATTATGTTAAAGCATCAAAAATGTTACTTAAAGTAGAAAAACACAGCCGCTTTGTAGATAACTCGAATCTGAAAAAAGTAATTTGATCAGTGTCCTCTGTCACTGAAATATATTGACATCCTAGGATAATGTGCCAGGGAGTTTATATGATGGAATCCATGGCGCAGACAGGAAAAAGTGTAGTCAACAGGAAATATTTTGCATTTGAAGCAACATTCTGAAACTGATGCATGGCTGAAAACCAGGAGTGTACGGACACGCTACAATTGAGGATCTCTATTGTATTGTAAGAATTTGTAAGAATTGTTAAAACCAGTACACTTTAAAGCTTTATTCTAGGAGCTACCATTCTCTTAGAATTATTCCCAAAAGTGGTGGAAGCCAAATGTTACAGCTTGTGCAACCAGTTAGAAAATACCATTTGACTGCAATTAATTCATTAAAATTATACCTATAGACCTTTTTACAGCCAACATCATCAAAAAGTGGGGAATGCATTTTGGCAATGGAAGTAGAGCTCTCGCCCAGTGAGCAAGCACACTGAATACACTGAATTAGACAGTTTACGAGCACCACAACGCCCAGTGTCGGGCAAAATTCCACTGGCTGGACTCAAGTTTTACTAATATTTTCTACTCACTGTGATAGCACATGAATCAGGAAGTCAGTTCCCATTTGCCAAAGTTAACTTATAATAGAAGACCTTTGCAATCTGATTTGTGATCTTTTGTTTATGACGTCCTTGTACAGTTTAACAACCTGTTTTGTTTGCCATACTTTCTTTGCCAAAACGCATGCATAGCTTGGGTCTGTTCAATCATTACTCCAAAGGGCCGAGACCAGCCACTTCAGCAGGTGATTTCAGTGAAATCTTTCCCAATGATTGCTCTTAATTAAAAACACCTCCTTTAGTGAGTAGCTGGAAAGACAACCAGTGTCTCGGCCATTTGTGGCAATGGTTGAACACGCCTAGTGGTGGGTCTATTTATGATACAAAGGCTTATGCATTAGAATACGCAACAAATAGTTTTTGATTAAAGGTGCTGTCTACAGTGTTGGGAAAGTAGCTCATTCGTGGTGGACCTGCCAGACACAGCTTACAGCACAGCTGTCAAACCATGGAGTGCCAAGACCCTGCAGGTTTTCGTTTCAGCCGCTCACTAAAGCAGGTGACTTCACTGATCAAAAATACTTCAGTTTGAGGGGAGGAACTAATCTGTAAAATATGGTGGTTGAAAAGAAAAACTGCAGGTCCGTGGTCCTTCATGGCACATGGTTTGACACCCTTGGCTTACAGTTGTCAAGTTAGTATGTCTGTTCTTTTTTACCTGTACCAGACGTTGAAGGATTGTGAAATGCAGGCTGTCTCTCCTCAGTCATCCTGTGGTTAGATAAGCTACAGTTGCTAGCTCTGTAGTAGCTACTGCTAGGAGTGTTTTCAACTCTGCGAATGAGTGCATGAGTTCAATTCAATTCAATTTTATTTGTGCAGCGGCAATCATAATCGACAATTATCTCTAGGCGCTTCACAAATCAAGGCCAAGGCCTCAAGACTATACAGAGAGTAAACCCAACAGAACCACCTAGATCAAGCCAAGGGTGACAGCTGGGAGGAAAACCTTCTTTTAACTGAAGAGAAAAACCTCTAATTGTTTTTTAAATGTATTTATTTATTGGGGACAGTACACATTAATGAACATTTTTGTAAATGTGCCAGTATTAGCATAAAAAAGGTAATTTTCAACTGTTGTCTCTGGGTAAGATATAAAATGCCAGCATTCCTAAAATTAGTAACATTTTAAAAGGTAGGGTTACACTCCCTCATGACAAAACAAATGTGTTGGCTAATATGTTTTCCCTATTTTAACATGTAAAATATAAAAATATATATCTGAATACTGAAAACTATGATGATCGTGTGTTCGACATTAACAGATATATTTTTTGTTCATAACATGGGCAGCACATTTGAAACTCATGTTTTCAGACATTTACACAAAACATTGTTTGGATCCAAATATCAAAATGAGCTCAGTCTGAGGAAACAACAGCCAGGCAATGTAATGAAACACTTCCTTTTCTACTATTTCAGATATCTTTGGTGTACTGTATGATACCTTGTGCTGCACTTGAAAGACATAAAGTTCCAGATATGAAAAAATATGAAAATGTAAATTGTTAGTGCATTTTTATGTATAAATCATGTACAGATACTCATTTTATTCAACTGCTTTGTTATTTATCATTCAAAACACTCCAGCTTTGTTTGAAATGTACAACAGGGTTATGCAGTACTGTAGGTCTCCAAGTCTCGCTAACATGTTAGGCTTGGGTGCATTTTCACAACAGTGCTATATTTCAGGAAACAAAATGGTTATTAAGAGCATTTAAGGTTGGATGTTAGAATGACTGAAAACATATACAGGTTTTGCAGTATTAATTACAATGTGCATTTAGACATTCGTCTCAGTATTTGAAAAAGACACAGAATAATGAAACATTCTTACATGCTGCTAAAACAAATGCTGTTTTCTGCATAACTCTGCCCAAATGCCACCAATGCCTATGTAAATTATCGAGAGACTTGTCTTCTGACAGTGTAATAAACTGACTGAAAGTACAGCCCACTGACCCTGTGCAGCTCTGTAAAAAGTCACAAATAGTAGTTTCTGCTCACCCATACAGTGTTAGCTATTATCTGCCTGTTTGTTACAGAATCAGCATCTTGTAAAATCAGATTTAACTAAACACAATTTAAATGTACAACTTGTAACCTATACTGAAGTAAGAGATTGTTTTCTGCAGTTGAACTACTGTACTTGGCAATGTTACTAAGGAGTGATTAATATTATTATGTAACAACCTGTGACTGCATATTGTGAGCAAATCTGAAGGACATCCCAGCATTCTGAGACTAAAATAGTTGACAGTTTTACAAAGAAATCCCTGGTTTAGTGTCTGAAAGTGCTTGCTAATGGCAATTTTTCCAGCTTGGACATTGCAGCTCTATTTATTTGAGTAATTACTGTGTAGGTATAACTAAATGCTGCAGTTTTATTTTATTAAAACACACCTACTCACGATAACAAAAACTCCATGTCCTTTTTCTCCTATAAATGGACAAATGTAACACATTATAACCCACGTGTCATCTCCACTCATTAATCTTATTCCCACTAATAGCTCTCTGCAGACCTTGACATATCCTTCAACTGGATAACGATGTATCTCGATTTGCACATTGTGAAATGTCTCAAGTGACCAATTACAAATAAGCCAAGCCTATTTATTCTTTACAGCATAAACACGTTGACACTTATCTGTCAGCCATCCCACTTTTGCTCTGCTAATACAGTAACTCTTATGAAAACAAGAAAGCACTGTTTCTCTTAATAAAGATAAAACGAATCAGCTACTTTACTGCTGGTTTGGTGTGAAGCCCTCTGAATAATGTTTTTTAAATGACTAAATGAATAATGAGGTCAGCCTCTGCATATTATTTTATACACATAATAAAAAAAAACAGGATGGTAAATGATGCATGTACATTAAAGTGTACATAACTGTTACATTGCTGTGGTAAATGTCGGGTTTCAGTTTTTATTTTTATGTTCCATCCTCCCTCTTTTGCTCAGGATCAGTCTGTACCCGTGATGCAGTTCCTCTGCCTCTTCAGACATCAAACTTGTTCTTATAATTGCAGGTACGTCTAGTCATTAATGAGAAAGGCCTGGTGTGTGAGGAGAGGGATGTCAGTTTGCCACTGCAGGAGCACAAGGAGCCCTGGTTCATGAGACTGAACCTGGGGGAGGAGGTGCCCGTCTTCCTGCACGGAGACACCATCATCAGTGACTACAACCAAATCATAGATTACCTGGAGAAAAATTTTGTGGGAGGTAGGAATATTATGTTTTTGCCTCACCATGCTCTTACAGAACTCAAAACCCACATTGCTCATGCTCTTTATGCATGCATACAGTATGTCATATTGAAACACCCCTGAAGGGAAAGATATACAGTATAAGATACAGTGTTTTCTTATTATGCATGTGTATAATGCTGTTGTGACTTGCTATCTGTACCCATCGAACAGAGCAGCAGGTGAAGGTTTCGTTGTATTCATATGCTAATTTATCTGACTGTGGTTTGGTGTTGTTTAGGTAGTGCATAGAGGGATTTGCTGAAAACATTCACAGTGAGCTGAATAATTATTCTGTGATAATTAATATGTGAACATTATACATATGATAGATTACATTTATGTCTACTTGCTACAGCAGACACACACTGAAACTAATGTTTTGGTGACTTGGTCCTCTGGTAAGTCAGAATCAGAAAAGCTTATATTGTCACTGTCAAATGTTTCCATCAGCATATGCATATGCAGGTTACTGTAGATGAGAACTTTTTTGAAAATGATCTCCTGTGTACGATGTTATAATTGAAAATGGAGGAGGGGCAATATCTGTTTCTATAAATACCTGACTACGTGTGGACATGGCCTCAGTGAAATCAACTCCTGAAGAGACTAGTTGGAGAGAAAAAGCACAATGTCTTGGCCCTTTGTGTAGAGTATAATCATTTTTGCAACTCCGTCATGTTCTCTCCACTCCATTACACAATCCATATCAACAGACAATGATGTATTTATCAGAGTACATGAAAATTTTGTTGACACACACTGGCTTGCTTTGTGGTTTAGCTGTACCAGAATATGTATGTTACATTTTGCTGCTCTACGTAAATGTTTAAGGCTGAAATAATTTAGCTACTCTATACAATGTTTGTAGTTTAATCAGCATCATATTCCTTAAGATCATTATATGTTTGAAGGATTGTAGTCCTGTAAGAACCACATAAGATAGACAGATATAAATATATATGTAGAATAAATATGTCTTTAAATATATCTGCCAAAGCCAACTTATCATGAACTTATGAAATACAATTATTGTTATGTGTTTGTTGTATTTTTGACTATTGTAAGAGGGGGTTAAAGTGTTTTAGAAGGAGGAGGATTTTCTCAACCTATGAATGAAAATGTATTGCTTTAGTTCATCACAAAATGCAACATATTTGGAGATATGCGGTTTTCACTGGACAGGAAAGGGATTGAAAATTGTGATCTGAAAAGAAACTAAAGCCGTCACAATCTGCCTCTGAGAGTCAAAAACAAACAGTACATGCAATGGAAGCATTCACAATAAGCATGATTCGATAAAAGTTTATATGTAAATACAATACATATGTAATGCATAGTTACCCTCCATTATTGGCTGTAAACAATGCTCATATCTGCTTACTGTGTGTTTGTGAAGCTATCGGTAAAGACCATCGTATACTACAATGTCCTGCAAGTCATGCAGTATCTTTGCATCAAAGTCACTCAGATGCACTCCTGTGAACTTAGATGGAAACTGAATGATCTTGGAAATTGTGTTGGTAGAAACCAGGACACAAATTCAATTTAGAAAAATTATGCAATGATGTTAAAACATGTTTATTACTGTATAAAACTCTGAATAAATCAAAGATGATTAAAGAGCTGCATCTAAAGCTGTTATTGAGGATATGCCATAAGATGTGAAGTGTGAATTGCGAAGCGTGGGTGTAAGTCATATTCAGAATTAATATTTATCAATATCCACTGCCTTTTCAGATCTAGGAATAAAGGTTAAGATGCAAACACTGAATCTTGTTATGTGTAGTGTTATAGTCTCTGTGCATGCCCTGTCATGTAAATTTGTCAGTGAGACATAGTGCTGTTACGTAACGTCAAGACTCCACCAAAGCAGGAAAGGCCTGGGGCGACTGCGAACTGGGCATCACATGGAGAACGCGCTGATCTTAGTATAGTTAGTCATTCATCTGGATCAGTGAAACTTGATGCATTAGTTAAGTTTGAGGATCTGGTTCACTGCTTGCTCAGTCATGGAAGAGACAGAAAAAAACAATTGACTTTGCGTCATTTACTGTAGACTGATTAGATAGTGTGCTGTATGACATTAACTAGAATCTTCAGGTGACAGCAGTGATATGATTCACTACTGTCCTGTAAATATGTTAAATTGCTTTGTGTTTTTTACTGGACATCAAAAGAACACACATTTAAAAACCAGACCTCAAGCTGCTCACGCTTTTAGCCAGACTCACAAACATGCTTTGTCTTTGTGTTTAAATCCCTAATGAATCCTGGCATCATGGTCTGCAGCTACCCTCAAAAGTACAGATGTCTCGGAAAAGACAGCACAGAGCCATCTCATACTACTTTAAAGTGGTGTTGAGATGCAGAGAAGCACTTTCACAATGTGAAAATAGCTTGTTGTCTAACAGTTATCAAACAGTCAGATTATAAGTGGGCCCTGTCTGTTGCATCCAGTCAATTGTATCCATTGCTACGTCCAAGGCTATGTACACACTTCAAGCTACAGTTGTCAATTTACACTTCATGGTCTTATTGATGATCCATCCATCCACTTATTGATGATATTTTTTTAAATTGATCACATTTTTTAACACTATAATATTATTAAATGTTATGTCAGATTCTGGTGTGAACTGGTTTTAAGTCTAGTCTTAAAAGTACAAAGAATGTCTGGATCCTGGACTCAGACTCAGAGGTGTTTCCACAGGAGAGGAGCCTGGTAATTGAAGATATACTGGCTGTTTCATATTCTGGAACTCCTTCAGGTTCCAGAACTCATTCATGCTCCAGAACTTTTTCATGTTCTGGAACTCATGGCCCACATGATGGAGTCAGGCAGTGGGTAGGATGGTCAGTGCTGTCTGTTTTGTGTGTTTGTGTCCGTGTTCACCCTGTAACTTGATCCACTGTGGACCTCCATTAATTCGGGGGTCAAATGGTCAAGGTCACAGGGCCAAGGTCAAGCTTGCTTCAAGCTGTATCTTAGCATCTGCTTGTTGAATTTTCACAATTTTTTTTTGGTTTGTAAGGTCTCCGAGCCCTCGCTCACACTGTTAGGTGATATGAAATGTGTGCAAGGTCTAGGCAAACCAGCATCTCTCTTGAGTGCATTCTAGTTCACATTCTAGAACTCCTTCATGTTCCAGAACTTCTTCATATTTCAAAACTCCTTCATGATCTAGAACTGCTTTGGGTTTCAGAACTATGTGTTTCATATTCTAGAACTCCTTCATGTTTCAAACCAGAATCTGGTCGATGTCAGATTCTGATGTGAACTGACCACAGTCCTGATCTGCAAAAGATGGACACTAAAAGCATTTAAGTACAGTACATAGCACACAGTTAACACCTCTATAAGAAAAGCAAAGGTCATCATTAACTGGTAATGTTGTCCGTGTCATTGCCTTACTGTGATATTTTTGGGTTCCTGTTACGCCTGCATTGTATTTTGCTGCTGTAGATGTTTTAAGTTGACCTCATATGACCTACTTTATGGATTTTTATGCAGTTTGGTTGGTTGTAATGTTTATTTCGAATTTCGAATATTATACAATAAACAATAAAGAAATAAAGAAAATGAATATTCGAAAGGAGTGAAAAGAAGTAAAATAACTTATTTACTCCCACCCCTTATCCTTAAGTACCAGATCAACTTCCATCCATC
>JAQQAE010010550.1:0-14043 GCA_029823295.1 Pseudamia nigra | reverse complement strand
ACAAAATATTGACACTTTGGGCATTTTCACTAAGGGGTGTACTCACTTTTGTTGTCAGTGATTTAGACATTAATGGCTGTATTTTGAGTTATTTTGAGGGAACAATAAATCTACACTGTTATATAAGCTGAACAATGACTACTTTTCATTGTGTCAAAGTGTCATTTCTTCAGTGTTGTCCCATGAAAAGATATATACAGTATGTCACTTTTGTGACATACTGTACATGTGCTACATGACTGCTGTTTTGCAACTTCTTTGTAGCGAGGTCTTGACTTTGTGGCAGTTTAATTTAACTACAGGCCAGACTGTCTGTGTTACTAAGCTAAACCACATTAATCTCCCGGACTTCCCTGCACTCCCCTTTCTCTGTCTTACTCTTTTTCCTATCACCTCATCTCTCTCTCCTCTTGATATTTATCTCACTTTTAACTCCATTAATTTATTTCCATTTCCAACCACAAGCCCTGTAGACACACTGTGCGTGCTTTGTGTGTGTGAGGCTGGCAGTACAGTCGTTCTCACTTTGCTGTGATCAAACAGTAGTGACAGACACACTCCTGTGCACACAAACACTCTCACACACACCTTATGTCTTACAGCATGATTCAATATTGCTCTTTACTGTTTGTGTTTGCTGCCTGTGTGGCCAAATGAGACCAAATGGACATGGACAGAAAAGCATTACAGACCCCATGATGAAAAGCTTTAACCATTGATCTTTCACGTACACACTTTGTTATTTTTTGGAATGATGAGAAAAAACTGTTTTTATTCTATGTCAATACAGAATATTAACTGTATGGAAAAGTTACATTTTCATTTTGTAAACATTTCTTAAAGGAAATGTTTTTTCTTGAACATTTTCTGTAAAATGACAGAACAATGACATTGTAGAGTTGGCAAACAACATCTGGTACATGTAGTCGCATGCTGAAATGAAATGCGTTTCTGTGTTGCTTGCGGTGTGTTTGTCAAGTACAAGAGTGTAGACTCTACACTGTAGAGTTTGAGATCTTGATCCAGCAGACAGACCTGATCCAAACACACCAGACACATGTGTGCACACACAATGCAATTTCAATTACCACTTACAGTATGTTCAAACATAAATGCAGAGTAAGACTGATTTGGTTGTTGAGTTACTGAAAAGATTACAAAATTATCAGATTTTTATGTAACCACAGCAATGTTTCAACTTTATTTTCTTTAAAAATCAGTTGTTACTTACTCATAGAGTAAATACAAAGGAAATGTGTTAAAATCTGAAATGGCAAGACAGACTAGAAAAAAGAAAAACAACAGGCTGGACTCACATAAGTTTTGTGCCAGTTTAGCACATAAAAACATGTACTGAAGCAACACAAAAATAGTGTGTAATTCACCAAGCACTCAATAAGCATGAGCAAAGAATGAAATTCACACAACCTGCTCGACTGTGCAGACACAGTCATGGTTGCTGTGGTGCCATTTGCATGGCTATAAATGAGGAAATATTCAGACGTTTGTTCTTTGTGCACATGCTTACTGATTTTGGACATATGTATTGCTTCCTGCATGGAGCAAATTCAATTCAATTCAGTTGCAATTGTGTAGCAGCAATCATAATCCAAGATTATCTCTAGGCCCTTCACACTTAAAGTCTGAAACCTTTCTTTCAAGTTTTTCTGCCTTTTTCCTGCTTTTTTAATTATTTGAAACATGTCTCATACTTCCCTTTATTAATACAGATTCTAACAGTAAAACAAACAACATTAGTGGTCATCCGATCCTTGTGATTAGTCATTATAATATTCTGCTGTGCTGTACGTAGAGGTGCACGCTATCTTATGAAAAGACCAGCCGTGACACACATCCTGGATACATCCCAGTCATTTCTGACCTGCGCCAATCACAGACAGAACCAGGAGACAACCTGAATTGTACAGTTAAGAGTAAACTGGCCAACGGTATCCAAATCACACACAAGAAAAACAATTGCTCATTATGTACTGAGGAGGAGGCGGTTCAGTACCTGTGACTCAAGTGTCAGTGTAGACAATGGTCCATGTCCATCGACCATGTCCATGGACACAGACCATATCTCCATTAATGTTTCACAGAGTGCGTAAAAGCGAACACTGTAACACAGAGGAGGCTGACAGCTGTTCATTGCAGTTAATGTCCAGTGGATCCTTCTGTCACTGAAAGTGATGCTGACTTTAATCCACCTGTGTTGTGACAGATGTAAATCCAGTGCAGTGGATCACTGATCCCGCAGATATAACACACATCAAACTCTCATACACTTGTTTATCAGCTGTTTGTTGTAAAGTCTGTAAATATGAGGTCACTATCTTAATTAATGTGGGTTTTTACTGCATAAACAGTGTCAACTTTGCAATTTCTGAAGGTTCCCTTTCAAACCAGTCTATGTGCTGATGTGTGGAGAAACATGAGATGAGCAGGTTCATCACTCTGTGAGCATTTTTTGGGTCTCTATATTATTAACGCTAAATTTTTTGTGAATTTATCCCTAAAAAGGTGCAGACTGTCTGCAAGGTATTTTCCAATGCTGTTAACAAGTGCAGTTCAATCTTTGTGGATCTGGCCCAAAGTTCAGGTTTTTACAGCTTTGCAGAAAGTGTGATGCATTACAGTCCTAATCTGCCCATACTATGTGGTTTGTGTGTAAACATAGTGTATTTTTACATCCATCAGTGTTAAAGCTGTCTCAGATATTCAGTTTACTCACTGAATATATGCAACTCTTACATTGGTGTTTGGTGTTGCAAAGAGACAGTGCATTTTAGCAGACAGTGAATTAGCTTATTGGAAAACTTAGAAAAGCATGTGGTTTGTGACTTAGAGCAACAGCTCTGTGTGAAAACAGAGGAAATGGAAAAATAGATATGGTTACTCTAATAGATGGTACCTTCAGTGAGAAAAAGTCCTAACTGCCACATGACGTTGAAGCATAGAGTGGAAAAAACTCACTGAGGTAACACACCTTCCGCACAAAACCATTTGTACACTCATTTTCAAATCGCAATACAGCATTATTATGCATTTGTGTACTATTTCAGTAGCTACCACAATAAGTCATGAAGAACTAAAAAGTTATGCAGTTATGCTTTTATGCCAGTGTAGTTTATAGTGATTTCCTGAAGCATTTGAGTTTGCACTCACAGAAATAATGATGCTTTGCAGGTCTATTTGCAACATCTCAAAACAAGACAAAATTAAGACAAGAGATAAAGATACAGGCAATTAGCATAACATCACAGCAGAGATTTTCCTTTGCTCGAGCAGTTTTGACATTCCTGAGGACGGCTCATTATGCAGTCAAAATTAACCTGTGTAAATTTACAGACATAATCTTGGCACATGATCAGAAAGAAATGTCAATTACACATATTGAAACCTGGTAACATGACATCACTCCCAGGTCCTGAGCAATATCTTCAGATGACTGAAGATAACGAACCGGCGACTCATCCAGGGTGTACCCCCCCCCAGACCCTTGCGAGGATTAAGGGGTAGAAAATGGATGGATGGATGGATGAAAATCACGCTGTGAGACTGTCTCACTTTCTGTCTCCACTGGGAAATGCTATGCCTCACGCACCCAGAATGACTGTCGAAGGCTTTGATATTATAGCTGAATTTACATGTTAAATTCCATATTTCAAACCATGATCATGCTGTGTGCTGTATACAGGACTGCATCTTAGAAATGGCACTCGAAAATAGCCACCATTTTTTAATGTTGTGTGGATAACATTTTTTTTTGAAATGTCACTCTTACATTTGGAGCTTGTATGTATTCTTTTGATAAATCCAAATGAATTCTTCATTTTTTTCATACAAAACAAAACCAATGAACAATTGTTTTGATATTTGCATTTATCAAAAGAATACATTTTCAAAGAAAGCCATAACATTTCACTCAAAGCTGTGTCCTGTAATGGCAGGTGGAGTTCTATAGGAGAAGTTTTAAAAAATGCATTTTGGAAAAGCTGTTGCACAAAATGAAATGTCATAAAGACAATAGCGGATATGCACTGCAGGAGGTGGCACTGAATTTGCAAAACAAACATGACCTCATTACATTTTCTCATCTGAAATATTGTGAATTATCTTTCAAGCAAATGTGAAACTCTCCTTTGTTCATATACACATATACACCTTTCAAAAAACCAAAATGTGATATTTCAGAGACAGGATGTAGATACATGAAAGCAGCAGTGAAAAATGCTCTTGGTGTTTCCCCCCCACACGCAATGTGGATGGGTATAAATCCCACTCAAGAAGACAAAACAATAAAATACACTGTGTTTACAGTGCTACTTGAAAGTTTGTGAAGCCCTTAGAATTCATACATATATGATATGATACATACTGTATATGCGGCCCAGTTTTCCAAACAGAACAACTTCAACCCTCAGACATTAGTGGGCTTTCTCATGAGTTGTTCACTTCAGGTCTACATCCAGAAAACTTCAGCTGGTTTAAGGTGAGGACATTGACTTGGCTGAAAACATTAACTTTGTTTTTCTGTAACCATTCTTTGGACGAATGTCTTGTGTGCTTAAAGTCCTTCCATGGCCCATTTTCTCTTGAGATTCAGTTCACAGATGAATGTCTGACATTTTCCTTCAGAACTTGATGGAATGGTTCAGAGTTCATTGTTCCATCCATGATGGAAAGCCCAAATGCAGTATCGCAGGCCCAAACCATGACACTGCTACCACGTGTCACAGGTGGGATAAGATTGATCAGATTGTCTCTCCTATGACGCTTTGACCTGACCAACAGTTGCATAGTTTCTTACATTTCAATAACTGAAGAGTTTAACTCATTCAGAGTCATCATAGTTATGTTGATGTTTTCCCTCATAAGTTTGCAAGGCGTGTAGTTTTTCTTCAACCAAATTTCGTCTTCAACCAAATTTCCAGTCCAGTCGATGGAAGAAAAACCACACGCCTTGGATACTATGACCTGGATGACTGAGAATCTTCACAGACTCATAAGTTTGGCTTTAACTGAACTCTGGGGGACATTCAGTGATATGGAAATATTTTTGTATCCTTACTGAGACATAATCTTCAATAACTTTGCTTGGAGTGTCCTTTTTGGTCAGATGCTGTTGTAAAGTGCTCTATAAATAAAGTTTCATTCATTCATTCATTTTGTCTTCATAGAGAAGTTGATGCCAGTAGCACTGATTCATCAGTGACTGGACCGTCCATACTATCATTTAAGACACATTCAGTGCAGTGAGGTGAACTCCTTTTCACTAATAAAGACTAGTAGCACCAATGGGCTGCACCTCTGTTGATTTAGACTAGACACATTGAAGGAGTAAATACATCACTTATTTTTTTATACTTTTTAATTAATTGACATTACTTTCCAGAAATCTATTTTCACTTTGATGTAAAAGAGTTGTTTTTTGTAAATTCTTGTCCATAACCCAAATTATATTGATGATAATTCAATTTATACAAGCAGAGAAAGAAAAACATCTGCTGCACTGTATACTTTCATTGTTACCTATATTATTATTTAGTACATGTTTAAATTTAGTTGTACCGCTCTGAATCTGACAGAAATAGACATGTTAACAGTATTTCATCTAGTGCCATGTTAGAGCATGTGTGTGTGAAGTTTCCATAGAGAGGAGTGGGCTGACTCAAAATGAAAACTGAAGGTTTCCTCTGAGACCCTGAGAGAGAGGAGGAGTGGAAAACTGGTTTCACACAAAGACACAAACACACAACCATAAAAAATATGCATAAATAGATACAACAACTATGAAACAGACAAACAAGTAATACCAAACATCACAACATAGTAACATGTATGTTGGCATCATATGCATAGTTATACAGTAATAGTGATCTGCAAATATGACATTGTGTTATGCAAAAGTACGTAGCACAGTATATATCTCTGTTTACAAGGTGCAGACCTTTTCAGTGGGGCCCTGCTAAAGTAAACTGCTCCGGGGCAACTATTCAGAAACACACAGGGGGCTGAATAAACAGTCGGATCATCAGAAGAGGATGCAATGCACATACATTATAATGCAGTCAAGACATATCATTCTAAATAATAACAAACATAAAAAAAAATTTTTAATCCTACAAATGAATATGCCATTTGATCTCTAAAAGCCCATATTGTAGGTTCAAAGGAAAACCTGATGCTTTCATGAATTTAAATATTACAGTAAAACCTGTAGCCCTGCGGCAAAACATAAACCAGCAGGTTAGGAGACACACCGAACTGCAAGACAAAGAAATGTGCCACAACAAAGCAATGACGCCTTTATTTTTTTTGTCTTTTTGTTTCTGTGTCAGCTTTGTGTTTCATCTGTGCTGTTTCTTGCACTCTGTGATGTTTTAATATTAAAACACAGATCTCATTTTTACACCTGGGCTGTTTCAAAGAACAAACTCATTGCCTCGGTTTCAGTCTGGTGTCATACATTATCCAGTTTCCTGTCATTACCATTTTTTCGTCAACATTTTGTAATTGAGTAAATGTGTTTGCTTCATTTCTTGAGGCTCTGTCTACTGTTCTCTCTGCAAAGTTATAGTGTGTGCGCATTCAGGTGTGTGGGAGGACAAAAGAGAAAGATTGGAAAGAGTACAGTGTGGAAATAATGGTGTGGTTTCTTTACCTTTACTACTCTTACACATACAGAAATACAAATCACCAAAGCACACTTATGATCAACCAAATAACCACTCTCAACTAGTGCCAGGCACATGTGAAGACACACACTGTAATATACATGTATTCACTTTTTTCCACCCTCTCCCTCTTAGAAATTACATAATCAGTTTTTTTTAGACCATTTTAATTAAATTTAAGGCTTTGTTTGAGGACCTTTAATCTTTAATATCAGGATGTTTTAATACAAATCAGTGCACATATCACATTTTTATATATTTTACTCCCTAAATGTGAAAGATAATAAGATCTATAGAAATAAGGACTGTATTCTGGTGTTTGCAATGTTGAAAAATGTAAAAAAAAAACAAAAAACGATAGCAACAAAATGAGCAAAACAACCATGAGAAAACACAAAAAGTGATAAAGAATGGGCAAAGTAATCATGAAAAGAAATGAAAATGGGCAAAATAATGCACACAGTGAGTAAAAAATAAACAAAAATTAGTAGAATAGTCCACAAATTGAGTAAAAATCAGCAAAAATGAATAGGATAATCCACAAATTACCTAAAAATAAGCAAAAATGAGAAGAATAATCCAAAAATTGAGTAAAAATCTACAACAATGAGTATGACAATCCCCATATTGACTAAAAATGAAGCAAAACGAGTAGAATAATCCGCGAATTGAATAAAAATGAACTAAGATTAGTAAAATAATCCAGAAATGCACTAAAAATGAACAAAAATGAGTAGAATAATCCACAAATTGACTATAATTAAACAAAAGCAAGTAATAAAATCCACAAAAATGAGTAAAAAAATCATGAAAAATGTAAAATAAAAACATAAATTAACTAAAGCCAAGTTTTCCAAAAAATGAACAAACTTATAGTAAAAGGACAAACGCTACAGTTCAAGTACTTTCAGTGATGCCTGGGATCTCTGTGGAGACCCAGACACATAAGTACACCTTATTAGAAATGTGGTAATATTCAAGGATACAGGTTCTTCATGCTAAGTACATGTTTAATTAAAAGCAACAGCGCCACTCTAAGGTCGATTGCTGTAACTTACTCATTCCATGATGCACTTTCTACAGTCACTGGTACTGCTGTGCTACCAAATGACATCATGTCCTGTGCATTTCATCTGCAGTGTTATACAATTTAATTACAGTATGACTTGCTGTTTTGTGCAAAGCAGATAGATTCATCTCTCCCTCCATGGCACCAGTGAGACATTGTTTCCATCATCAGCCAAATCCACACAGTTAACATTTACAGCAGTTAGTTTAATCTACAATTCATGCATGTTGTGTTCTTTTTTGTGAAAAACAATCTCAACCTTTGACAACCAAATCCTAATCAGTTCATCCTGGAGTCCAACTGAAAGTTTGAACTTGATTTGGAAAACAAAGAATCCTATAAATCTGGGCACAAAAATCAATAAACAAAAATAGCATGATAATGAAGAAAATAAAAAATATATTAAATGAAAAGAACACAAAAAAGAATGAAAATTAACATAATGATTAAGATAATCAAGAAAAGGAACAAAAATGAAAAAAGAAATAGAAACAGAATAGATCAGTTAGTCTAGTTTGTGAGGGAAAATCAAGATATCAGACATTCGAACCAGTCTCACCCTTCCTCAACTCTATATTTATCTGTTTTGGTTGCTTCTTTGTTTAGCAAATTTTGCTTATTTTTTTGCTTATTCCCATAAGTAACCTATTTTTATGTATTGTTTATTCTTGTTGACTTTGTGTATTATATTGTTTTCTTTTGTTTATTAGATTGTAAATTTGTGCTCATTTTATTTATTACATTGTTCATAATTCTTAGTTTTGTCTTGTGGATGTGTGGATGAGCAACAATTGCCCCTCAACAGTGTTAAACCGTTACCCTAATCTACTTCACAATAAAATCAGAGCATGTCTCGTAACATGACAAAACAGCCCTTGGAACAACAAGTAAAAATCACACCAACAGTTGATTTTGTCAACACCTTTACAGACACATATGAGCAGTACAGACATGCATTTAAAGTGCCTATGACTTGCTTCAATTTGTTTTCAATTGTGGGTCCCTGTAGATTAGGTTTGCACTCATCATACATAGTCTGAAATTATTTCAGAATGAAAACACAAGATTACAAACTGGGAGCCCTCTTCCTGAAATAACTGGATATGCCTTATTTGGAGTTTCCAGGGGAGGTGCAGAGCTGAATTGCTGACGATATGTGTGCATCCTTGCTTGTGAAGCCATGCTGTGTGTGGCTTGGTGTGACCAGAAATTGGCACAATAGTGCAGAGGATGGCAACGGATAACTTTGTATGTACATGCTGTGCGATGATCATAAGTGAAACTGGGCTACACACTAGGATCCCTAACACTACGCAGCCAGGAGGATGCACCATACACTGGGTTGATTGCATCCATAACTCTAGTAACAGCAAAGAAGGTGTACTTTGCACTAAAATGTCATAGTGAGCCCAAGTGAGAAAAAAAAAGATTCGCAAAAGCTCAGTTTGAGAAACAACACTTGCTTCACCAAGGGATTATCCAGAGATAGGGAGACTTTGTGTTTTGTGTTTTCTGAGATGAAAAAGATGAGAATTCTCCTTTGCAACAGGCAGAAAAAGGCATTGGTTGTAGATGCTCAATTCCACCCTCAATGCCTCTAATGGTTGAAAAATTATATGCCCAGCTAGCAGAGCTATATCATCATCCATTTGACCAACCAATGACTGTCTGAAAATGTGAATCAACAAACACAATCAACGTATTACTGTAGCTATCAAAAGTTAGACTGGCGATAAAAGCAATTTCATTGGCAATTGTTCATGTTCCACGTACAGTATAATATATTTCTATCTAAAACAGTCACTTTATTCGACACATCTACTAGGATAAGATCATAATAAACTGCTGTAACTTTCTTTGGAAAGGTTTGATGTGGACAAAAATGTGTTTGGAAGCATAAAATACCTTTAAAAAACAAATTTTCTGAGTTGATGTTTCTGCTAACAGTTAAAAATGCAGCATGTCTTTTACTGATATTTTTTCAAAATTTTGATAAATGTACTATTTTTAGGCAAAATGTAAATTTGGGAATTTTAATAGACTAGACTGAAGCTTGAGGTTCTCCTGAATAAGATGATGTATGACACCTGGGTACTGACTGCTAAAATAAATGAAAAAAAAAAATCTGAATAAAACCAAGAATGTCAAGCACCGCCACAATGCTCTAGGTCTGCTGCTTGAAGAGATAAAATTCACAGAACAATTTCCTTAATGTCAGGGTGAATTGTCCACACACAGATGGCCTTGTTTTGGAAGATGACATCTTACTGTGATGACCTGGTGTTTTCCAGCATTGTTGCCCTCACTTGGCCTGTCATGTGAACAATGTGACTCTCAATATTTGCTGTGACCAGCCTTCAGCAAATAGCAGACATGAATGTCCCATTGGTCTTCAATGTGAGAAAATTCTGATTTGTCTGCCTCTGGACAAGGCATTCATGTGATTGAAGGAAAAAAAGGTTGTGCTGTTACAGATTAGGACAGAGTGGAGTTTAGCACAAGGCTGCAGTGCACCCACTGGAGCTAATTACACAGCAACTTAGACATCATCAGAGAATTATGTACTGTAGCTTACAGTTCTTGGGCACCACTGCTATGCCCACTGTTTCTGAAGATGTTAAAATTTGATACTAGCAGGCCCCTGACTCTGTTTCATAGATCTTTTAATGTGATTTTACTTTTCTTATATCTGTTAGTATGCTTCGAGTATTCACACTGTCAAGGTGTGCAGCATTGTCACAGCTCCTTCAACACACTCACCCCATTATGTACAATTCCATGGGTACCTGACCATGCAAAATAGATGTCCTTTTCAGTTTTTGCAGTTAATACATCCTGATAACAGTACAAAGCCAGGTTACAGTTCCAGTAAGTGTGAGTGTAAAACTACTGCATTAGGGGGAAAAGGGGTGGGGTGAAGCATAAACAGAAAACCTTTCACATGAAAATGAAATGTGAAATTGAAAGTACATGAAGCTGTACTTAAGTGGAGAGTTTTCTTGTACTATCATGATCATCCCGTCCACCTCCTTCTAAATTTGTGTCCCTCTTATCTATTGTGGCCTTAAATGCTGTGCATGGCATATTAACTACACTCAGAAGTCAGTCATCTATATGAAATGGAATTTGACAGTGAAATGCACAGCATGGTCAGAATGGGCTCAACAGCTCCCACCCCTTGTACATGCAGTTTCACTAGACCCACTAATCACACATATTTACATAAAATCCAAATAAGAGAGTTTGGACAGTATGGAAAATAACAATTAAAAACAATAATGTGTGATAATATGACACCCCTGAGTGTTGGGAGATTTTGACGATTTCACCAGTTTTCTGCATATTAAATGACAAAATAATGCACACCACATCTTTCCTCTTTCTAAACTTGTCCTCACATGGCTCTTTTGAACTGAATTGTGTTTTAAAATCACCTATTCACATCACCCTTTTCAAATCACATTGTCAAGTAATTTTTATTCCTTAACTGTCCCTGTCTGAATGATTTTTGTTTGCATAAAAGACAGTTTTTGAGGAATGTCTGTATATTTTCTAATAAAATGACAGTACCCAGACAAAACTGAAATGAAACACAAGACAAAATACATTTTTAAAATACACAATTATTTTTTAATAGCTATTTTTGATGCTGTCTGAAGTTTTTCTTACATATAGTTGTAAAAAAGAAACATCTCCTTTCCACTTCTCTGTACAGTACAAAGGTGATGCTCTTTAGCAATGGAAAGTTGAAAAACAGGGACACACGCTATAAGGTAATTTATATTTGACCCAGACTTTTTCACATTAACGGTGCTGCAGCGGAGCTATGTGGAAGGGATCAATGTCAATCTAGTATCAGCAGAGAAACAGGAAGCTGCAGTACAGATAGACTTGTGTCTCCATCTGAAGTGTCAAGATGTGGTCTTATTGAACTTACATACGGCAGTATCATACTGTATGACCTCAGCAATGCTGTTGTGTAGATCAAAAGCTGTTTTCCTTTTTTGTTCATCTACACATACTGTATCTTTATGGGGACCTTGAAACATAAACACAGTGGAACCTTTTATGTTTTCATTTTCTGTTTACACTGGTGGTGACAAATGCTGACATACACAAACAGAATAATCCTCTTCAGTTCAATTTGCATACAAGGCAAGAGGCCTTTAAACTTAATGTTATTACTACAGACTGTATATATAACCGGACAAAGTGACCGTGATGTCACCTATTAGTTTCTGAAGGGCCGTTTTGAGGCCAATCGAGTTGTCACCTCCTGGGCGGCATCTTAGAGCCAAAAACAGGATGTAACTATATTTGGACAAAGGGCAGCGGGGCTTACGAAGCATTCATGCCAGGGGACTCATGGGAAGCTAATATTAGCCGCTAGCTTCCTGATGCAGTAAAACTTCACCACGCAGTGTCAAACAAAGTCATATTACAGTGTTGTTGGTGTAAACACTTACCCACAGTGTACAGTAGCTCATGTATAAGTATGAACATATTGACTAAATACAGGATACAAAGGTCCAAATCAGTCCGACTTAACTAGCAAGCTGTTGCTAAAGCGAGATGTTAATCAAATCCCCGCATGACAGTGATTTGTTGAACTATTTGCTGTAATATCTTAGTAATGGAGCAAAAAGTTAAAGATGGACCACCACGCTACTTATTAGAAAGTCCAAATACGTAAAACGTTTGAGACCATAATGACCCATGAAAAAAATTTATTCGCTTAGTAATTTCAGATAGAAGTACCGTGTATCTCTATGGGAAAAAAGCTTCTTGCAGCCGGACGATGGATTCACCAGCAGCCAAGCGGTGGGATTACAACATAAAGTTACTTCCGCATTGGCCTCACTGAACAGCCTCGGTCATTGCCCCTTGGTTGTTACGTTTGAAGCATGGTGACAACAAAGACAGTCCTGCACTGAAAGCTATCCACGCTACAGGTGATGCTAAGTTGAAATTTTCAATTTTTTTAAAGCAAGAATATAATTGCTTAGAGCATTGACAAAAACGCAGCTTATTTAAAAATGTGCTCAGTTTTCAGAAATTTCAGGCTTGCTTGGCTTGTCTCTTTAAAAATGTAATGAACCATGATGAGATGTACATACAGTACATATGGACACAGAGATGAGCCTTGATCAACATGTGATCAGTGAGTGACCTAAGTGAAGTATATAACTTTATATTATATTAAGAGTCTCTTTAGTTCACT
Organism: Pseudamia nigra; assembly: GCA_029823295.1. Lineage (NCBI taxonomy): Eukaryota > Metazoa > Chordata > Actinopteri > Kurtiformes > Apogonidae > Pseudamia > Pseudamia nigra. The sequence continues at coordinate 1,073 of JAQQAE010010550.1, read as the reverse complement.
TGGAACTGTGGTAAAAGTGGAACTAGAAATATGACATCACAGTATCTGTTGGGACCTGCTCTCATGTAATAAAAACAGAAAAAAATTAATGCTGAGTCAAAGTGTGTTAAATGAGTAGTTATTTTAAAGGTGCTGTGTACTATGTTGGCAAACTCGCTCGTGGCCGATTGTTCATGGCAGACTGACAAAAATGATTAAACAGGTGACCTGCCAGCCAACTCAGCTTACATCCTCACAGTTGTCAAGAATGTACGTCCGTTCTTTTCCTACCTATGTTGAAGGAATCTGAAGTGCAGACCGTTTCTGCTCAGTCATCCTGTGGGTAGATATACTATAGACGCTAGCTTTCCAGAAGCTACCGCTGTGACTGTTTTCAAGTGGATGGGTGAGTGCATGAGCTTGTGCACGTATGAGGTTGTAAGCTGTGTTGACTGGCAGGTCACCTGTCTAATCATTTATGGTGGACTGCGACAAACCATGGGCTACTAGCTAGTTTGCCAGCTTTGTTGACTGCACCTTTAAGTAAGTAAAAATGGAATTACTGCTGAGTGCTGCCTTATACGCAATCACAAACAAACGGGACAGCATCTTTTTGATATTTTTGTTCTGGTATAGTGAACACTAAAAGTGAAAGTAGTGTGATTAGGATGGTTCTACAGTTTTAATATAAGAGTCATAAAAATCAGATCATATTACAGGACTGAGCGAAGACGGAGGTGTTAAAACACAGATGTTTCTATAAGATGATCTAAAGTCATTGGTATGGAAATGGATATTTACATCAAGGACACAGTTCAGTTTTAACATCCAAGGCATGTGGTTTTCCTTTCGTGAACTGGACTGGAAATTTGGTTTGAAGACGTTTCGCTACCGATTCACTAGTTCTTCTTCAGCTCTGAAAAACTGAAGAAGCTTCCTGGATAGGTAGCGAAACATCTTCACACCAAATTTCCAGTCCAGTCGACGGAAGGAAAAACACACGCCTTGGATACCATGACCTACAGTGGGGACAATAATTATTGGGAAATGTAAAAATGTGCAAGTTCACCCATTTAAAAAGATAAGAGAGGTTT